>PVJC01005618.1:0-52317 GCA_004026665.1 Murina feae
CAGTGTGGGTTTCTTTCAATCAGTACTCAGCTGGCCCTTACAATTTGGAAACTCTTGTTCTTTAACTTTGGGACATTTTATTTATCACATCGACAATTTCCTTTCCTTTGTTCTCTCTGTTCTGTCTTTATAGAACTTTCATGGTTTTCAGCTCAGATCTTTTGGATCATGCTTGAATTTGGTCTGTCTCTCTTATATTACACCCTTGTGGGCTTTTGCTTTATTTTCTAAAAGTGTTTCTGAACTTTTGAAAGTTTTGTGAGACTTTCATTTATGTTGTCATTTTCCAAGGGCTCTTTGTTTGCTGAGGTGTTGTTTTTTTTTTAAAACACATTGCACCCTGCTTCTATTTTGTGTTTTCAATAATTTTCTCTTATATCTCTAAAGATATTAATAACATTTTTATGAAGTTTTCTCCCAGCATAGTTTCCTCCAAGTTGCTTTCCTCTGTTCTGTGTTTTGGTCTCTGTGATGGCAAATTTTATATGTCAGACTGACTAGGTTATGGAGCCAAGTTGCTGGTCAAACACTATTCCAGACATTGCTGTGAGGGTATTTGTGGACATGATAACATTTACAATCAGGTGACTTAAAAACAAGCAGATTTGCCCTCCATAATGTGGCCAGGACTTGTCCATTCAGCTGAAGGCCTTCAGAAGAAGGGATCCCGTCTCGGGGCGGGGGTGGGGGGGGTGGGGAGGGAGGAGGAGAGTCCCTCAGCCTGGCCTATGCCCTCTCACAGTCTGGGACCCCTGCTGGCTTAAATCCGCTCCCTGGGGGATCGGGCCTAAGCTGGCAGTCAGACATCACTCTGGTAGCCCAGGAGCCCTCGGGGGATGTCCACTTGCCAGCGGGGAGCAGGCTTAAGTTGCAGTTGGATATCCTTAGCACCGCTGAGGAGGTGGGAGAGGCACCCACCACCACCACTGTGCTGGCATGTCAGCCTGGCTTGTGGCTGAGCAGAGCTCCCCCCTGTGGGAGCGCACTGACCATCAGGGGGCATCTCCTGCACTAAGTGTCTGCCCCTTGGTGGTCAGTGTGTGTCACAGTGACCAGTCATTCCCAGTTGTTCTGCTGTTAGGGTCCTTTTATTATATAGGACAGAGGCCTGGTGCACAGGTGGAGGTTGGCTGGTTTGCCCTGCAGTGTGTCCTGCTGGGGTGCCTGGCAAGTCTGGGTGAGGAGCTGAGGGCTGTTTTTAGGCTGGTCATAGCCCCTTCAAGGTGGGGGGTATATACTGGGGTGCCTGGCCAGCCTGGTGAGGGGTTAAGGGCTGTTATCAGGCTGGCCATGGCCACGGGCTAAAAGCAGGTATCTGAGATTTATTTAACTTCTATAATTGAAACTTTGTTGCCTTGGTCCTGCTCAAAGCTGCTGGCTGGAAGCAGGTGTCTTGGGTTTATTTACCTTCTGTAATTGAAACTTTGTTGCCTTGAGCAGAGCTCAGGGCCCACAGGGCAGGTGGGAATCTTAGCTTCCTCCATCGCTGGGGCAATGCAAGCCTCCTGCCTCACTACAGCTCCCTGGCTGCCGCCATCTTTGTGACAGAGTGAGGGTTAATTTGCATATTACTCTTTTGCCTGGGCAGAAGACCCCAGGCATCTGCAATCACCAGCTCTGATTCTGCCCCACTGGCAGTCTCTGGGCAAGTCTACAGGCCTGGGCAGGGGACCCCCAGATCCCTGCTTTGCCAGCTCCACTGATGCCCAGACCTCTGCAATTGCAGGCTCTGCCCCTGCCCCTCTGATTGCTGGCTCTGCAGAGCCCAGGCCCCTGCAATCTCTGGCTTTGCTGCTGCCTAGGCCTGAGGCCTCAGGCCCAGGCCTTATGCCTGGGTAAGGAACCCTCAGACCCCTCTGATCACTGGCTCTGCCCTTGCCCATGCCTGAGGCCTCTGGTGAAGGCCTGTGGCCTGGGCAGGGGACCCCTAGCCCCCTTTGATCACCTGTTCTGCCCCTCGGGGCCCCTCACCTCCCCTCGCCACCTGCCTAACAGGCTTGACCACTTCAGTGGCAGGTCTGAGCCAGACTGGGCGCCACCATCTTGTGGCTATGGGGGAAGCCATCTTGTTGCTATGGGGGTGGCCATATTTGTAATGGAGTGATGCCTAATTTGCATATTACTCTTTTATTAGATAGGATTGCCTGGGTTTTCAGCTTTGAAGATTTCAAATTCAAGACTGCAAAATCAACCCTTACATACATTTCCAGCCTACTAGCCTGCCCTATAGATTTCAGACTTGCCAGAACCCACTATCCTGTGAGCCGCTTTCTTAAAACCCATCTGTCCATCCGTCCATCCATCCAATTGGTTCTGTTTCTCTGGAGAACCATAATAAAAATTCTGTGTCTTCCAAATTAGAGGAGTTCCTTCCTTGCCTGGTAATCCTGGCTTATCAGCTCATACTGAAGAGTGGGGAGGTAAAAACTAGAAATCTGAGGGGAAGTTTAAGCACTTGAGTGAGGCTTGTTAATGATGATACTGTGTCAGTACCTTTGAAGTGGTCAATTTGCCTACACATTACCTTTATCATCGTCCCAGAGGGAGGGCAAAGGCCTGTTTTTAACATGGGGGGGTTGGGGGGGTTGGGTGGTGGTAGAGGATAGGTGGTGGTGGGTCTCAGCATCCACTGAGCACATCAGACTTACTTACTCCATAAACCCTGCAAATAACCATCCTCACTAATTTGAAGGGCTCTTGGGCTAATCTCTGCTCCCTCAGTTGTCAGTGACTGATGTTGGGATTGTGTAGGTTGATCTCCAAAGGTATAAGATAGTTAATAATCTTTAGATAGAAAGAGCACATGCTCTCATAAACATTTTCCTGAATCCACACTGCAGAGAACTCTCCTGAACAGGAGGACATTATGATTGCGTTGAGTGTTCATCGTTCAGAGAGAGAAAGTCATCCTCAGGATGCAGGTGCAGTCTGCAAGGGAGCACTTTACATTCTAACAAGATGGGAGCTCCCAGCTTCGTGGGCACCGAGAAACACAGAGACTGAGGCTCGAGAGAAACACACTCCTAAATGCAACACTGATGAAATTCCAGGGAACTAACTTATAAGGAAAGACCATTACTGATGCAAACTGTGTCTGCAGATGGCCGGCATGAAGTCTGAGGTGCAGTGGTCTGAGATATGTTTGCTTCAAATACTACTGATGTGGGATTATTCTTTTCCCATTTGGAAAGTTGTTCCCCTAAATGAAACTGAGGATTGTTGAAAGCAGTTGGGACTGGGGAAAATGCCTCTGTGTCACCTGGCTACTCCTTTTCACCACAGCAATCACTAACTGCTACAAATCAGGGCTTTTATTTTTAGAGAGCTGGCTTACCAGCACTCCTTGGCCACTTAGAGGTACAGTAACTTGTGAGGATGAACTAGATTCCTTTTTTAGACTAATAGGAGGGGTGGGACAGCTGCAGTACAGGATTCTGGAAAGCACACCGGTGCTGAGGAAGAAGGGAAGTCACAAAGGGGCAATCTAAGGCAAGGGGGTCAGCTCAGGTACCACTCCTCCCTCTCCAGCTCCTTTTGGCACCATTCTGGCAATTGCTCAAATAAAATATAGCAGAAGTAGTAGTAGCAAGGGGAAGACAAGGAGGGACTGTCTGGAAAACAGGGACATTTGAATCACTATCATGGAAACTGGATTCTAACAAGGGTTGTGGGTTTGATTCCTCTGGTTTGATGTCTCTGAGCTCTGGAAAGTTAGACTTTGAAAGGAGGCCCTGCCTCTAGTGCACTATTTTACGCCTACACATTTCTTTCTGCATTTTGTCAGTTTCATTATCTTTTGTGGGCTCTCCAGTGCTACCTGATGCAGCAGCCAGCCTGGCTGATTAACCCATTCACTGCCTGAGTGCCTAAGCAATAGACCTTGGTGTGTTGGGGCCAGCTCAGGCAGGGCGCGAGAGCTGGCTGTTAACATTCAGGAATTTGGCAGGCCAGTTACTGAACAACAGGTAGCCTGGCATCAGCCAAGGTGGGAGTGTGTACGCCACAGAAATCAGTAAATGCTACAAATCAGGGCTTTTATTTTTAGAGAGCTGGCTTACCAGCACACCCTTGGAATAGGAACTATGGCAGGCACTGGGAAGACAAAGACAGGAAAATTACAGACAGCATGAGCACTAAGATAGCTCTAAAACTGCCCTGAGAGCAGGCACAGGGCGCAATGGGAGCACAGAGTGGGGACCTAGGGCCTGCGGTGGAGAAAAACATGCACGACTGGGCGGCTCTGTTCTCTATCTGAGAGAACTTGCTGTCCATTTTGAAGATGATGGTAGCTAACACTTACATGACATTTATTATGTGCTAAACAATTCTAAGCACTTTACATATATTAATTCGTTAAATTCTCCAAAAATGCCTATGACAAAGGGACTATTATCATCCTAATTTTATAGAGGAGGAAACTGGGGTACCAGAAGTTGGTGACTTATTCACAGCCATGGACCCAGAGTGGATTTGAACAGGAGCAGTCAGCCATCAGAGGCCTGAACTGTACAGTATCATCTTGAACCGTATTTTCATAAATCACACTTCATTACACCCTATACCTGGATTTTTCTGTTTAGCTAACAGGAAACTGTGTTGGATCTGCTGTCATGATCTCAAACCCCTGGGACAAAGGAGAGACCCTCTGGAAGAAATCTCGATTTTTAGAACTTTAAATTTGTAGGCATTCTTATGTTAACACAATGAGAGGGAAAAGCAATTCGATTTTTAAAAAAGTGGCCAGATATTTTTTTTTAAATAAAAGAAGAGTGATCTATTGTTTGGCTGTGTGAGAGAGGCTTGTTGATTAAAGTTAACTTGTTCATACAAAGTGTTATTTATGATCTCATTATCTCAGCCTGGGCACTATTATGAATAATTTTTATAATATCAGTAAGTCTGCATTAATGATACTAAGTGATCTAATGCTTTGGTGCTTTTAAATCACTCTCCATCATTCTATGGAGGATAATAATAATCTGAAGAAGGAAAAATAAGAGGCCTATTAACATCCCACCTCCTCCATGGGGTGTTAGATAGGTTAGTGGCTTGTTCAAGGACATATAGTTAGTAAGTGCTTGAACTCAAATCCAGGCTCTCAGGTTCTCTAATCTTTCTACCAGACTGTATCGGCACTGGGACTTGTCAGTGAGCCAGAGCTCATTACTTGCTAGGAATAAGAAGGAAGGGGTTGGAGTTACTCCCTACAGCTCTCCAGGGAGCTGATGAGCCACACTGAGATGAACAGTATCAGACACCCTTTTTGGGAGCCAAATAATCATTAAATAATAAAGATAATGGCATAATAAAGTTTCTCCTCTCCCCAAGCATTACCATATGTTATTATAAAACACAAATAAAGGAACAGAATTTCAAGAGATATTCGGGCATTATTTGATCACACATTATTTTTATTTTTGTAAATGTAAAAGAAAAATAAAATTCAGTGGATGATCTCAAAATCTTATTAAAAAGAGCAGATTCCCCCTCCCCCCTCTGAGTTGGGGGAGAATGTCAAATAAGGAAATCATTAGCAAGAACAACAGCTTATTAAGTGCTAGGAAAAATGCTAAGAACTTCCTATGCATTTTTCTCATTTAATTCTTAATAACAACCTTATGGTATAAATATTATTATGATAGTTATTTTACAAATGAAGGGACTGTGGCTTAAATAAGTTGGCTTGCCCAAAGTTACATAGTCAATTAAGTGGCAGATGCCACTTCATACCAGTTCCCAGATTTAAAAAAAAAAAGACAATCATCCTCCAAGTATTGAGATACATGCTAAAAAACAAAACATAACAAACAAAAAAAACCCCTCAAAACAATGTCATAGCTTCTCTCTGCTCAAATCTGGCAGGATGAGAAGTGTATTTCATTGCCTTTCCTCAATGCTGTGCTCTTATTTACAATTCTAGTTACAGTGGAGGCAGATGGTTTTGAAATCTGCATCCAGACGAATGCAAAATGCTCTCTCCTTTCCTCGCTCAAAGAAGAACATGGCAAAACCTATTAAGTGCAAAAATAGAAGTGGTTTGCGCAATTACAGAGTGCATTTGGGCTGTGTAGGCAAATAATCAAGATAATGCCTATCTTACTTCTGTGACTTCTTAGTCGTTTTCAACCTGATTCATTCAGGTAATGGCCTCACCCCTCGGCCCTGCTCGCCAGCTTTGGTGAGCATCATTCTGATCGGGGTTGGCTGCCTTGATAAGGAAACATCTGCTTGCCGCACAAAGGGAGAAATAATGACAAATGTGCAACGAGCACTTGGGATCTGGAGCCGGCATCAACCACTATGCTCGCTGAATTATGGGTTTCATTTAGAAACTCTGAGGACTTACATGGTTTGGGGAGGCAGCTGTGATTTGGGGGTGAGGCCCCGGATGTAAGTGTATGTTACCCAGAAGCCGGGCATGATCATGCCTGACCTCTAGGAACCCCTCTATTTTTATCTGATAATTGAGCCTCACCAATGCCCATTTCACAGAGGAAGATAAGGTGTCCGGGTTCGTCAACCACAACAGAGCACCCACACATGAGACACTTTATTGTTGTGACTATTATAATGACTATGGGTTCTGAAGTTTCTGTGCTGCTCATAAACCAAACAATTGAAAGCAATGGGAGTTTTCTCCTCTTTAGACTGGACATTGGAAAACGTTGAAATTTCTAGTCTGTGTGAATCTCAGCATGAAAAAACTAGAGGATGCTAAACCTAAGTGGGGCCAGTGCAGCTACAGATCACAGCCTCTGTAGTTACTTCACCCTTTCAATGTGTAGGTATACGGACGCTTCTCTCTCACCAAACAAGGTGCACACAATAGCTAAGACCTTGTAAAAGAAAAACCTTTGAAGGCTGCCTGTAACTTCCCCTAGGAAAACCGGCTCACGTTTCGTATCTTGTATACTGGGTTGAGCCTCTTTGAGGATCGGGCAACTTTAATGTGTGAACAACACTAAGTACACAGTAAATCCTCACCTGCTAGCATGTTCTATAACCTGAGTGCTTTAGGGTTTGGAGTTTCTCTATTAGTAGCGATATGATGTTATTTATGCTGCTACCATGAGGTTTTTTAAAAGCATGAAAAGTTGAACTCTACTTGAATGCCAGTCAGGAAAAAAAAAATTCCCCCATAAGCTGCAAAGTTCAGTCAAATTATGTCCACGGTATATTCACGGGAGCCTGGCTTTTCCCTTCTGTGCCTTCTGTGCTCCGTGGACCAGTGTGTTCAGTCCCCTTAAGCCAGCTATGAGGGGACAGAGACCACACAGTTGAGTCCATTGGTCACAGACACAGCAATGGGACCCCAGAACTTAACATAAAGCTCAGCACAAATCAGGCACTTAATTAAAGTTTGACCAACTGCGTTTATGTAGACCCTTACAAGCCAGGGACACAAAATACTCAGTAAAACAGCCCCAAAGTGGCAGGGGGAGCATTGTTGCTGACAACACTTTTATGCCCAATTATTTGTAACATTTAAGAACTTGTTTTGTGCAACTTGCTTGGAGGAAATAGGAAGACATTATTGACTGACTGGGGAATGAAGTTCAATCTTAATGTGAAAGCAATTATAAAAATGCAGGATGAGCATCTGACACCCAATTCCTAAGTGTCCTGTGACCACTTAACTCTTCTGGAATTTACCAAATCACATTCTTGCAAACACAGAGTTTACTGAGATTTCCAAGTACCAGGGGTCCTCAGACTCAGATGTGCATGGTACCCTGGAGCCTTGTTAAAAACAGAGACTCCGGCATCCCTACCTGTGCAGATTCTGAGATTCTGACTTGTATGTTTGAGTCTTCCTTATTCCACGGACTTTGCGCTGAGAAATTGTTCTTGGTGGGGAGTTCAGAAATTTACAAGTACAATTCAGTGACCTAGCAGAAGGTTCCTCTGACCTGGGCAGCAAATGAAGGCGAGTAAACAGATGTTCCTTTTCCCTTAACAATCAAGAGACTCTTCTATAACACAGTCTTATCTTAATAAGGTCCGCTGGTGATGTACCTCAGAGTTTGAGAACCGTGAAGTGTAACATGTACAAACAAAAGGGAACTAGTTCTCCTAGGTTTCGGGGCAGTTATGAGACAGAGAGAAATCAGTACAGCACCTAGGGATCTTGTTAAAATTCAGATGTTGATTCAGTAGGTGTGGGGTGGGACCTCAGATGCTCTGCACCACTATGCCCAGTGATGTCAATGCTGCTGGTCCCTGGAACACACTTCGAGTGACAGGATAAGAGCACAGGCCGGGTGGTTCCACAAACCTGAGTAGCTGGGTGATGCTGGGATAGTTACTTAACCTCTCTGGCTTGTTTCTTTATCTATAAAATGCGGGTAGGGGGAGAAAAATAGCACGGATGGATCCCAGAATGTTGTTACGAGAATGATGTCACAGTGTGTGAGCACTTGCAAAGTAAGCGCCTAGCACAGAACCAAGCATATAGCGAGAGTTTAACAAACGTTAGCTCTTCGCATTTAAAAATTTACCAGATTTCCATTTGAAGATCTAGACTTCCAGTCTCATGCAAAGCTGTCTGAATGACTACTTTGTTTGGCTTAGTATAGCCTCTACTAGATTTTCCAGTAATGGATTTAAGCTGATCAGAAGAAGGCATGGAAGACTGAGGACACCCGATTCAGACGGGGGGTGCTCGCTGGGCCACTTCCTACCCACCGGGTCTGGAAATGAAGGGATCAGAATGGGACCAGACCATTTCTTCTCCACAGTGATTGCTATTTCCAGTTCATGTTGTGAAATGTATATAATTTGAAGGCTTTACCAAAGGAGAGCCTTCCCTCTGTGGTTGCTTTACAGCCCCATATTTATGCTCTTATTACAAGTTGGTGTTCTGGCCCCTGAGTCCCCAGGGACCCCGAGGCTTGCTCTTGGGACAGCCAGAGTCACCACACTGGTCAAACCCGCTGACCGTGGCATTCCAAGCTAGCAGGCGTGGCTTCCGTGCCCTTCCTGCCAGAGTCTGATTGTGCTTGGAGGTGGTTGCAAGCAGAATCCTTTTCCTCTTACAGAAAATGCTTCTTGCTGTGGATTGCCTGCTATAAGAACTCTGAGTATTCTGCAGTAATGTGCTAAGATGGCCACTGTGAGAGTGGGCCACCAGGAGAGGCAATGTGCAAGAATATTCCAGCATTCTCTGGTGGTGGAGAGAATGATTATGCTAAATACATGACCTGCAACATTAGAGTAACACAGGGTTCCCACAACAGTGAGATGTTCAAACAGTTAGCTTGTGCTGTCAACATTCTCCTGTGCATGAAGTCACATTTTAATGGCTTCTCTCTACTCTCTCTAGCCCCAATTTCCTCTTTGAATACTGCATGCATTCTAGCCTTTGATCTGGGGAAGCAAGACTCTCTCCCTGCCATTAAACACTCCTGGCAGCCAGAAGGAATCCTTCAAGGCATGAATATTCTTTCATGAATGACTCAGTCCTACTGTCCTTCTTAAACTATCATAACTAAGACGCTTTTTATTTGCAATAACCTTATAATTAGCTACATAGTTTCACAGATCTGAGTTAAAAGCCAGATTATTGGTTCTTGCTGTTCTTGTCCCCACCCCCTACTATTTGGCACCAATGGAGGGAATGTGCAGATAGGATACTAGGACCTGTCAAAATTATTCTAATATGAACAGATAATGGAGGCAAGGAAATGGAGTCTCTCTCCTCTTTCCTCAGAAGCTGAGACCTGACCCCTAAAGCCAGGAAGCAGGGAGATGCCTCCTCACACATCCGCAGAGGACATCTTGTGCCTTTGAATCCACAGGAAGCTACAGAAACCCTCTTCTTGGAGTTCCTGGTGAGTGTCAGGAGTTTGCTGTCCCTGGGCTCAGTACCGCTATGCCTAAGAGCCCCAGGTTGTCCCACCTGGACCATGCCCTGGGGGCTGCTCAGATAAGAACCACTGGGCCCCCTCCATTCAACAGAGGAGTAGGCTTGAGAGAAGTAGGTTGTGAAGACTGAGGTGAGGAAAGATACTTTCGTTGCTTTAGGAAAACATAAGCCCCCAGGTCCGAAGGAGAGACTTGAAGAGGTAAGAGGCTCTCTCACTTTGAAAGAAGAAGCACTTGCTGTGGAATCCCAGACTCAATCATTGGTGGGAGTGGAGAGCAGGGGGACAAAGAGGAGTATGAGAGAGCAAGTAGGCAAGGTTGACCTTGACTACTGTGGGCAAGCTTGGGTCCCTGGAGAGCAAGTTCTTTGGGCCATGTGAAAAGTATATGACAGGCGGGTCTTCAGTGCTGGAATCTGGTTAAACCAAAGGCGATTAAGAAAATACAGGGAAATCGCTGTTTCTGATGCGGGTTACAGTCATTTCACGAACATACGTACACTGAATACTTAGCTCAAGGATTTCACGGCAATTAAAAAAAAATTAAAACGCAGCCTGAAAAGCAAGATTCCATAGGCTTTTCCCCCCTTAACACAGTGATGATTATTGTTTTGAAAGCTAAACCATTGTGGAAGCCCATAGCTCTGCCAGAAGAAACCATGTCCTGCCATCGTTAAAAAGAATGTTACAATTTGTGGCTGTGTACCTAGCATTTGACATGGAGTGGTGTTCTATTTCAACCCAATTTAATTATATGCTCCTTTTATATATCCTAGATGGCTCACACTCACAGAATTGTTTTGCCTGGTGAAAAACTGGCCATGACTTGTCATAATGGGCTGGTTTATAGAACCACTGAAGTATAGTTACTGCCCATCATTCGGGAATTATGGCACCATAACAACCCTTTATTTACATACACTGCTGAGACAGTAAAAACAGCAAATAGATTTCTTAAATCGAGCCTGCAGAAATTCCCCCCAGGGCACTCGGCCCTCATTGTGGCAGTAACATATGCAAGTCTAAATAACGCTGGTGTCTGTATTTCGGCAGTGCCTCATTCCACGGACAGTGTATACCATTCTAATAATAAAATGGACTCTAAATTTGGAGTTGGGCTTCATGAACATTAGATGGTAATGTGCACAGCAGAATCCCTAAGTGATTTGTGAGGAAGGTTTAAATTTGCTAATCACAATGCCGGGAGAGTCTGAAAAGGGGCTGCTGCAGAATCAGGGGCAAAGGCTCGCTCCAGCCCAGGGAGGGCCTGGCCCAGTTTGCATGAACACACACTGTGTCTGGGTAATGTCAGGGGTTCTTGTACCTTCAGACTCCTAGGACTGCAATAACCTTGGCATTTCCCTCAAACAGCAGAAACCCTCTGTAAGTCCTGACACCCTTTTGTTCGGGGAGGAGGGCACCCTATTTGCTCTTTCTTTCATCTTCATGATGTATTGTTGGGAGGAAAATTATTGGAGTAAAGCAGGAAACCCTCATTGATAGTTTATCTGTCTGGAGATTTCAGGTCAATTGCCCTCTCCTTGTTCTTGACTTTTCACTCCTTTATAGAGTTGTCACCTGACTCATGTTTGATACATACAAAACATCTCCACTCTATTTCTACGCCTGGGTAGGGGGTTCACGCCCACCCCACCCCTTTAGCTTCTAGTGAAGTTATATGTCTATGTGCAGCCATAGGGTCTTCGTCACTGAGACTACTACCAGGTATCCTGTAGCAACATGCAGGAGACTCAAGAGGGCAACAACTTAAAAAAGGGGTCCGATTCCTCCAAGCAGCTAGGGCCTGGGGGAGTGTGGGGTGGGCCAGGGAGGGGGCATCTGTGATAGCATCTCTAGGTTCCTGTGGCCAGGGTACTGTACTGCCTATGGGATGTTGCAAATGGACTGGCCAAACTGGTCACTCCTGTAGTTGCCAAGCACTCAGTCCCCACAAGGGTGTTAGGAAGCTTTGCTAGCATCTTAGATGAATACCGTCTGTGGGCAAGTACTTGGGATGGTTATGCATGTGAGAGCGAGGCCCCTGCGAGTCTATCACCACCACCCCTCTATCCACCGCTGTCCTCGCAGGGTGCCCAGGGCGCACCTGGTACACTCACCTCCAGAGGGCAGGCTGGCGCAGCTGCCCCCGTGCTGGCAGGGGCTCCGCTCACAGGCATCAGGGTAGAGCACACAGCCCAGCTTCAGCTCGGTCAGGCCCACCACCTCCGCGAAGCTGCTGCGCTTGTTCTGCAGGGGCAGCTCGTTGTTGTTCAGCACCACCGAGTCCAGGCAGCCCTGGAAGCCGCTCAGCACCTGCGTGACCCGCGTGTCGGTCAGGCTGCGGACGTTCTCGGCCTGCACCAGGGCCCCGAAGTAGATGGTACTCTCGGCGCTCAGGGTCTGGAAGTAGAGGGGCGCCCTGCGCCGCTCCACGTAGCTGTCGTCCAGGGACAGGCTGGTGAAATTGCAGTTGAGCTCCAGGAAGACCGAGTGCCAGTTCCCATCGTTGACCGTGCGGCCGGAGATGCCCAAGAGTCCAGGGCCACTGCCACAGTCCAGCTGGAACCACAGCTTACCGTCCATGATCTGCGTGGAGGACGACACCAGAGCGCTTTTTAATACGCATAAGGCACCACATTCCTGTATATCCTGTCCTCCAACAGGGAAGGGGAAAGGAAGGGAACATAGACCTCCCAGGTCACTAAGAGCTAAGGAGATAAGAATGGCACGTGAATTCATAGAAACAGACGGAGTCAGTCTTTCCAAAATGTTCGACTCATGACAGACCCTTGAGGGATTATCACAGCATCACTCATTCTCACAGATAGATGACATCTCTGTGCTTCAGTATGTTCCACTCGCTCATTCTTGAGGACTCTCATTTCCACCTCTGTGGCTCCTCGGGTTCCCTGGCACCTCTTTTTTTTTGGCATAAATTTCATAGGCTCATGCCACACAAGCACGTACACTATGTATGGAAGGTGGGAGACTTTGTGAACCGGCAGAAGCCTGGGAAGTTAGGAATGAGGATCTCACTGGGGCTTTGTCCTGTATCACCCAGATCACCTGGAGAGAGCCACCTGGTTGACCTCTTATCTGCAGAGATATCGGCAGTGGCTTATTTTACAAGAAGACTAGGTCCCCTGCAGAATGTTTAGCTACATCATGCACAGTTAGTACGTACACACTCTGCTCTGTAATGAAAATGTATGGATGTAAAAAGACTGCAGACAAATATTTCTTTTCTTTTCAGAGAGCTTGCATGAGTAATCTATGCTGTTGTCTTCGTTACTTTTTCAGTTCAACAAAATGGACTGAGTGGATATTGTAAATCATGCCAGAATACTTGCTCAGTGACAACTCCTGGATAAATATCCATATTTTTATTTCGATGTGAGTCATAAATGCGACTTTGGGGACTACCTTCTGCACAGTCCATCTGCTGTTACGCTCTGTGGCTACAAAGTGGTGTCCCCAGTCTATCAAGGAAAATCTGGTGGTGAGGGTACAATTCATGTAAGGTTCTGTAAAAGTATTCAATTAATATATTACTTTGTCCTTTCCCCTCCCTAACCCAACCTCCTATCTCTTGGGATAATAACCAAGTTACAAATTCACCCAGGAGAACTGATGTGGCTCTGATGTACTCATACACTAAAGCTCTGTAACTAAGAATCATAAAAGTATCCCAGACTAACACTGAGCATTGCTAAGTTTACCTTTTTCTTTCCTGTTGAAAAAAATAATAATAATAGCAGCAGCACTACTGAATGAACAGGAAGCCAGAGGCCCACATGATCCTCAGCTTTTTGAAAAGAAAACTCATCTGTGTCTTCAAAATTCTAGGAGTTTGGAATTATAAGCCTTGTTTAGATGACAAACTAGAAATGCTGATGCCAAAAGCTGCCTTGAAAAGAGTTAATCTTTTGCTATTTCACGAATATATTCTACCAGGGAGAGAATGCTTTCATATGCTCTCATACTGGAAAATTATATTCTGATCCTATTTATTTTTCTCTGTCTTCAGAATAGGGTTAACCCAGTTTCAAAGGATCTCTCTTTTAAGAGAACAAAGCTTTCTCAAATCAGAGGGCAAGCTATTTTGATAGAATTTGGGGTGTACATGAAACTGCAAGGAAAGTTTATAGCAATGATCTGAAATGATGTGCTGGGTAGAGGGAAGGAGGCAATTTCTTCAGTGAAATACATAATTCAGAGAGTGTTGCCCTGATGTTACAAAACATTTAGGCTCTCGGGGTTGTTTCGAATCAGTGATATGCTTTAACTCAGGTCTTCTGTGGCTTGAGGCTTGGGAGAGAACATATCAAGTTGTCTGTAAGAAGTCTTCTTGGAGGAATGTAGAATTTTGAGCAAAGAAGTTTAAATTGTGACACAGAGTCTTACTGCTGTGGATCTTCGGTGTGTGCTTCTAGGAAGCACACCACTATCATAAACCTTGCAAGGAGGCTACTACATGTTCTTTGAAGAGGGGACTTTTAACAAACCTATTTTCATGGCTGCCATTGATAGCTATCTGGCACACAGTAAGTGCTCAAAAATATATCTCGAATAAATAAATTATCATCCCAGCCCTCCAAATCTTTTCTCTTTATAAACATTGTTGTACCCTCAACCTGTGTGCCTCTGTCAGAAGCCAAGACCTACCACTCCCTAGCTTTCACTTTGGGTGTGTCACCGAATCTCTCTGAGCCTTGGTTTCTTCATTGGCAGAAGGGTAGTCACCATGGGTATGTTTTTAGGTCTGTTATTATTATAATATGTTACTCCCTTCTTAATAATACTCTGATGCAGACCCTTGGAACGCTGGGATCTTGGATGGGGAGCTTCCTTTTTACTCATCTATGTTAGAAAGATCTGGATTCTCCAAGTGGCTGAATAAGCTTAAAAAAACTAAAGGAGCTTTCCCTGACCATCTTCCTTTCAATCCTGGGTGTGAAGCTAGCCATGTTTGAGAATCATCAAAATAAAGCAATGCGTCATCCAGAACTTCTCCAAAAGCTAAAAAATGGGACAGCTCCACATGAATAATCAAGGACCTGTGCTTTTGCTCTAATGCAGGGCCTAAAGGACTGCAGGGGGAAAAGTTACTTGTACCTGGCAAATCTCTCCTGGTGATCTGACATGTTTTTATTACAGGTTCAAGGACAGCCACAGAATCGACCCCACCATTTTCATTCTTGCGTTGGCTGCCAGGAACCTCAGAGGTATGGTTTCTGTTCCACTGAAGTTGCAACCCTACATCTAGATATTTTAGGGATGATGTTCTGCCCTTTCTCACTTCATTGGTTGGCTCTTATTCTTGTGTGTGTGTTTTTCTTAATGGTGCTTCGATTTTATTGCATTTGGGTGTTTATGTTAAGCCTGGAATCTCTTTTGGAAGTAAACAGGGTGTCCATGGTGAACATGAATGCGCCCCTTTACTGCTGCCTGGAGATAGCGGCGCTCCTGCCCATGAGCATTTTCACTTCTTGAGGTCTCCATGCACTTCCTTTGCTGTTTGCAAAGGGTGCCCTCCACCCCACTGACTGCCTTAAGTACTTTTTAGAGAATGTGCTCTAACTGGGAAAATAGAAACAGCCACAGTGCAATTTAAACAAAGCATTTCAGCATAGTCATTGAACCAAAGCACAAGCTACACACCGTACCTAAGGCCAATAAAATTAAATTTTGCACGAGGTTGGAAATGTTAAGCAAACAGATCCGAATCCCCTAAGTGGATATTCCTGGCGACCGTAGGAGGATATCTGCAATAGTTCAGTACAGCTGTGTCCTGCTTTGGGCTAACCCAACATATGAAAAGCAAACGTAGAGAGCAGACAGCTATGGGGGGGGGGGTGTGATTATTCACATCACAAAGGGATTAATGGGAGAGTCCCTTCGATCGGCAACCATCCCGAGTTTATTAGAATTCCATTTATAGAGATTCAATTTACACAACTTCCAGAAATACACTTGTTCCATGAAATACAATCTACCCTTGGAGCTAGAGCTGCCTAAACGGTTTAATTCTTCTTTGCCATCCCCAGGGAGCTGCACATTTTAGACATTTTCCAGCGACCTGTCAAATGACAATCTCCGTTTTAGGGTCAAGCCATCCAGGTCCAAGACTTTTCTTCTTCTCAAGTTTAACACAATTTATGAGATTTGCTAATAGAAAGTGTTTGCCTCATAAGGATGCTCTGCGTCCACCAGCCCTTTTGAAGGAGGAGAGAGAAGGGTCAGTAACACTCGAGCAGAATTACCAGGAGCTGGCACCTGCAAGGGGAGAGCATTTCCCAAGCAATTTTACCAACCTCCACACTCAGGGCTGTTCAGAACGTGATCTATGGATTGAAGGCAGTATGCTTTGGAGTCAGGAGAGAATAAAGACAGGAGTTAGGTCTTTGCGTTTTCCAGCATGAATATCTGATTCCAAGTCACTGTTTTCTAAAATTGCACTTCCAGAATGAGTTTTTTATTACTGTTTTGTTAATCCTCACTCAAGGATATTTTTTTCATTGATTTTTTTTTTAGAGAGAGTGGAAGGGGGGGTGAGAGAGAGATAGAGAGAGAGAGAGAGAGAAATCAATGTGAGAGAGACACATGAATTGGTTGCCTCCTGCACGAGCACCGACCAGAGCTGGGAATTGAACCCATGACCCTTGGGTGTGTGGACTGATGCTCTAACCACTGAACACACTGGCCAGGGCCAGAGTGAGTGTTTTTGATCCACAGTCAGGGCACATACCAGAATCAACCAATGAGTCCTGGCCAGTGTTTCTCAATGGTTAGAGCATCAGCATGCACAACAAAGGGTTGAGGGTTTGATTCTCCGTCAAGGGCATATCCTGTGTAGCAGGTTTGATCTCCTGCCACAGTCAGGGAGCATGTGGGAGGCAACCAATCCATGTATCTCTCTTGCATCAGTGTTTCTCTCTGTTCTGTGTTTCTCTCTCCCTCCCTCCCCTCGGGTGAGGATTAAAAAAAAAAGAAAGAACCAACTAATGAATGCATAAATCAGTGAAGCAACAAACTGAGTTCTCTCTCTCTCCTTTCCTCTCTCTCTAAAATCAATAAATAAAACATTTAAAAACACTGCTTTTCTTTGCAGAGCTAAAATTATTCTCTGAGTTGAATGAGTAAGGACAGTGGGAGATTCCCCACAAAATAGCCAACTTTTGAATTCCAGCTCCCTGATCATTCACTTTTGGCCACCAAGTAATACCTGGCAATAAGACCTGGCAAACGTCCATGTGACAGGGGAAGCCACTGGCCTCCAATTCTCTCCCCCTAGCATTAAAGTCTGGGCCACCTAATCAACTTGGATGTGACCTATAAACAATCAAAGGATAGAAGCTAGGAAGGTCCACCATGACTCCAGTTAAACCCAGTGATAGAATCCTAGGAAGGAAACACTGTCAGCCACTTGGCCTGGCGGGGCACTTCCTGCTGGACAGACTATATATCTCTGAAGGTCCTTCCAATGGGCTGGTGTATCAACCTGGTAAGAAAAGCATTCGATTAAGCATGTCCTCCTCATTCTTATTTCTTCTCCTCACAATACTGGAGGGATTAATCTGTTCTATAGACACTCAGAATGTGTTTTTAAAATTTTATTTATTGATTGATTTTAGAGAGAAAGAAGAACAGAGAGGCTTGTTCCACTTGTGCATTCATTGGTTGATTCTTGTAAGTGCTCTGACCGGACATTAAAGCCGAAATCTTGACATATTGGGATGGTGCTCTAACCAAGTGAGCCAGGGCCAGAGTGGGGTTTGTTTTTGTTTTTTTTTTTGATAAAATAAGTTGTAGTGTCAATACTGAGAACTAGGGGAGCATGGAGGTTAAGAGACTGGAGTGTGGGTCCAGGCTTTACCACTTATTAGCTGTACAACCTTAGGTAACTTGCTTAACCTCTCTGAACCTCTATTTTCTCTATCAAATGGGGATGATCATATATAAAAATTTTATTAATTTATATTAATTTTATAATAAAAATCAAATGATGTGTGTAAAGCTTTTAGTACTACTGCTGTTGTTGTTGTCATGAAGGTACCAGAACCTCTGAGCTGAACACAAATGCCAGACCTGCTCTAAAGGAAATCTGGCTGCCTTTGGAGGGTTTCTGAGGCTGGAAATTACTTAAAAAATTGGGCTACTTGTGTCAGATGGGACATACGGAATCTTCCATGGCCCAGATGTCCAACTTCTCTCTGAGCAAGGACAGAAGTCGCTCTCAGAGGTCCGTGGGGATAGAAGAGTACACAGCCAACCTTTTTAAAGGACTAACCTGGCCATGGAATTGATTAGGAGATACATCCTAATGAGCTGTTGAGTGATTACAGCTCCAAAGAGGCCAGCCCTTGAACCCACTCTAGAGAGAGAACCCCTGTCTGCCCAGAGCCAGTTTCGAAGCTGAATACACAAAAGGAAACGTGTGTTGGCACACTTCCCAGTCTTGCTGCTGCTCCCTCTGTCCTAAAGTCTGCTTCTGGTCTTCTGAATTTAAAAGACAAAACGATTTCAGCAGCCCCCAACCCACCAGCCAAAACATTAATATGAGAACTGACTGCAGGAAAAGATAACCCATTTTAATTACCTTCAGAATTATGCAGGGATTTGCTCTGGTGTACATGATAATCCCGTTGCTTTGCAGTGTGCGCAGACGCAGACCCAGCTTAAAGTCCTCCTCTTTGCTACTCTCAGAAAGTCGGTATTTGATGTAACTGTTTCCAGCAAAGCTGAGAGAAGTGTGCCCTAAAAAGATCATAATGAGAAGACACACAGGCGTTCAACTTTCAGAAATGAGAAGGGGCACCTGAAATCACCCAACAACTACCAAGCAAGGTGATGAAAGATCACGAGAAGTTAGTGAAGGCATTGAGGAGAAACCATTTTTGATGAAAAACTGGCTCTCCATTTCAGGTCACACTCAAACTTCAAAGTGAAAACAAATATTCATTAGTCCAGATGCAAAAAAAAACAAAACAAAACAAAACTCAGTTGTTGAATGACAAGGGTAACTTGGTAAATTCTATAACCATACTTTTATCAGTGTCACTAAATTCCCAATTCCCACTTTCTAAAATTAGCTCTATTAAAGGATAATCCATCATGCCCATCCCCATCACTTAGACCCTTAAAAACTTTCAATTCCATGGAACTAAGGGAAGACACAACCATTTTCAAAGAATACCTGTATTCCCTACATGGCCTAAGGCCAAATCGCCAAATCATGACATTTGCACTAGCATTAGAAAAAGGTAACGGATAGAAAGGGAGTTCATGTCATATGCAGTCACAGTTCTACCTTGACTATTAATTTCAAGGCTCCTCTTCTCAGAATTTTCAGGCCTGTTCACATCGCTCAATTCTGAGTTTACCCTATTTTTTTTTATTGCCTCCAACTTTATGTTTTAACAAGCAAAATAATGGTTGAAAAGTTGTCTTTCTGGGAGGAAAGGTGGGCAGTGTGGAAATACACTGACAATAATTGTGAACAATCAAAAGTTTTCTATATAAAGAGGAGAAAGGAGATGGGCAGAAAATGACCTCTGAAGTTAGGAGGCTTGGCCTTACTGTGGCCCTCCATTCCCACCTGCTATGTGCACGGCATGTGTGCTGGGGTAGGGACAGCATAAATACCTTTCAAGTCTAAGCCTTAGATGACTTCAAAAGCAAATACACTGGTGATCCCTTCACTTAATGGGCAGCTCTGTTCTTGAAATCAACTATGAAAGAGCTTTGGCTTCCATTTCTAAGAGCAGTGCTTCTCTTTGCAAAGGCTGAATTTATTTCTGGAACCCACTGCTTAGCAAAGTGCCTTGCACACAATAGTCATAATCATTTTCTATTATCACCATAATTACTATTCAATCATTACTCAATCTATCCTTGGATTCCAAAATTGGCATCAGCGTACCTGTATTTTAAATATGTCCTCTACCAAAGAGAGTGTTTTATTGGTGCCTAAAGTGAACAATTCTCTTTTTAGAAGAAAAAAGAGGTAGAGAATACATGAATCGAATGTATTGAGTGATGATCAGACACAGAGGGCCATTTGGATTGAAAGGATATCAATATGAGTTTCTTTCTTTCTTTAAGAAACAGAGGTGAGCACCTACAGTTTGGGGAACAGGCAGTTAGTCAGACATCTCCAGGAGGGAGGCTTACTTGGTGCTCTAGGCTGGGCTTAGCCCCATGGAAGGCCAACTGGACTAGCTCAGCTCTACCTAGTCTCTGTTTTGGGGACTATGGGTCTGTGCAGGCCTCTGAACATCAAAGGTCATGCCACAGACACTGCAACTCTCCTGCCAACCATAGCCTCATATGGTCCATAGTTTCACACCCATACCATCTCTGCAACATGATTGAAAACACATGTTGTGGTCTCCCCATTATGTCAGGAGTCCACAGTCAGAAATGTCTTCTGAAAGGGCTAGGAATTTAGACCCTCATTATGGCAACCCACTCTGCACCTGAGCACTCTCCGAGCTTCCCCGGTGGACACTGGCAGAGGAACGGTCTCCTGCTGGCTTCGTAACCGACACACTGCATGTCCCCTGGACACGGCTTCTCCATGCAAGGATCATTGGACCCCGGGCACAGTCCTCCTGCGACAAAGGGGGAACACGCATGATCAGCACAAGGGGAATCACTCCACACTCCAGAAGTACAGGAACGTGCAAGAGCTGGACTCCACAGGCTGCCCGAAGCAGGAGCGCCAGGATGGGCTTCCCCTGGTGTGTTCGCCCATCAAATGTCCCTGTATCTGCCAAAAGCTCACTGTCAGATGCAAGTATGTTGGGCTCAAAGAGTAAACGGGACTCCGTTGAGGCTAAAATATGCTAAGGTTGTGACTAGACCAACTTCAGCTGAAAAGAAATCTTACCACATGGGCTCCGGTGGTATTTCTTGGAGTGGGGTTTCTGCTTACCTGGGGCCATTTATATGCATGACTCGAGTCCTCTCCTGCCCTGGAAAGCTAGGGGTAGACACAGGAAAATGTCAGCTGTTGTTCCCGGGGGTGCTGTGGGGGTGGGATGGAAGGAAGACTTTTCTAAAGAAAAGTATGACTAAATGTCTAATGCTGGATTGTGAAAGCACAACTAATGCTCTTTCCCAATCCCTCCTGCTGCATGCTATTGTATTGATTAGCTGTAAACGTGCCCTACCGCCTCGCAAAGCTAGCAGAATTCTCTCTGGCAAAGGAAGGCTTCCTTCCTACTTGTTTGATGTTCGCAGCTCAGTGAGATGAAAGGTTAATCCCTCACGGAGGAAATCCTGGAAAGCAGATTATGTGATTGAGGCAGAATGCAGGGCCCAGGTGAGTCTTTTCTGAGCTGCAGTGATGGCAAACTCGGGCCCACTGAAGGAAGCGCTCTTTTCAAAGGCCTTGGCTACTTCACATGTAATTAGGCCACTTTCCAGCTGGTGAGAGTTTAAGTGGTAACAGGACTATAAAAAAAGGAGACGTTCAAAATAAGCCACATCTAGTTTAGCAGAGGCCGAAAGCAGTGCCTCTGGGAACCTAGAGCAGGCTGGGCATCACCAGCATCTGGGCCTTCATCATACTCCTCTCCATCCAAACTCTCTCCTCCTCGTTAAGCACATTATTCCATTGTACAGTCATTTCTTTGTCTGGAAGAAAGCAAAAAGTTTTTTGTTTTTTTAAATCTTTACCCCCGGATATTTCCCATGTGATTTTTAGAGAGTCGAAAGGAGGGGGAGAGACAGAGAGAGTGAAATAATGATGTGAGACAAACACATTGATTGGTTGCCTCCTGCACGTACCCTGACCAGAGCTGAAGACAGCCTGCAACCCAGGTATGTGTCCTAGACCAAAACTGAACCCCGGATCCTTCAGTCTGCAGGCTGATGTTCTGCCCACTGAGCAAACTGGCTAGGGCGGGCGGTGAAAGCAAAATTTTAATGCTAACTACTTATAAACACTTTAAACACTGTAATCCATGAGAGGAGCAATATAAGTAGCACCAGCAAACTTAGAATTCATAAATCCTATTTTCCACTGGTTTAGGGCTCAGCTTAGTATCAAAATGATACTCCTTGGCAGTGGTCCAGCTTACGGAGTGTTAGATGATGAAGGGATTTTTAACTGAATATTTAGAATGATCCCTACAAAGGGTTCTAAAAAGACATAAAGTATATCTTCCTGTTTTCATTCAAAAAACATCTTTATCCCTGCCACAGATGTGTCAATGTTTATGGAATCTGCAAAAAGCTGTTCAACCACCTTATGATCGGTCTCAAGAGGCTTTTGGTAACCAGTTTTTACATAACGTTTGGTGCATTCATTCAACAAATAATTTTTCAGGGCTAATGAGGTGATAGGCCTGGACATGTAAAGATGAAAGGAAATGATTGTGTCTCTTCCTCTCCTATGTAACAACCCGCAAACACATGATTACAACACAATAAGGAAACTGCTTTCATAGGGATATGTGAGTGCAACGGAAATACCAGAGAAAGAAAAGTGTGATTCCCGGGAGAATGTCAGTCTCCTATAGAAAGGGAGCATTTTACACTCGGGCTGGAAGGATGAGATCCTTTGAGTAACAAGGAACTGTGTTTTGTAGGAATGAACCAACCATAGTTAGTCCTTAACTGCACTCATGTGTTTAAGTTCATTCATGGTAAGTTCATAACTCTACCAGAGGCCTCTTTGCTGCCTCCATGAGTGGCTTCCTTTCAGTTCCTGAGGGTCTGTACACTTCCATGCTACACTTAGATGTTGACGGGTGAGTATCCTGTATAATAAAAGCCTAATGTGCATACTGACCAAACAGCAGAACAACTGGTCACTATGATGCGCACTGACCACCAGGGGGCAGATGCTCAACGCAGGAGCTGCCCTCTGGTGGTCAGTATGCTCTCACAGGGGGAGTGCTACTCAGCCAGAAGCTGGGCTCATGGCTGGTGAGCGCAGTGGTGGAGGCGGGAGCCCCTCCCACCTCTGCTGCAGGCAGGCAGTAAGGAGCGAAGGGTCCCAGACTGCGAGAGCCCTGGACCTTTCCTTTGACTTCAGCGCTGCCCTGGTAATTAGTACAGGGCTTTTCATTTTATCACTCATCTCTCTCTTTAAAAAAAAAATATTTTTATTGATTTTAGAGAGAAAGGGAAAGAGATAGAAACATCAGTGATGAGAGAGAATCATTGATCAGCTGCCTTCTGCACGCCCACAGTGGGGATAGAACCTGCAGCCCGGGCATGTGTCCCAACTGGGAATTGAACCATGACTTCCTGGTTCATAGGCTGATCCTCAATCACTGAGCCACGCTGGCTGGGCTCCCACATATGTCTTATGCTGGTTAAAGCACAAGGCCATGTAGACCCACAACTGAAGTTCGAACTCACAGCTTTTTTTCTTCCTTTTTCCTTATGTCATAACTATAGAACCCATATAATTAAATCTAGTAAATTAATGAATTATGTTAGAGACAGTCTCCATTATGAAAAGTCTAGGTGGAGGGTATATAAAAAACATTAATACAAGTATAAATGTATTCTAAAATGAATGTTAGGTATATAATAATGTACATTTCTATTTATTCTAGCAATTGACTCTGATAGGTTATTTTTATTTCTTTTTCCAATAGGCTTTTTAAGGTAATGGGGACTGTTCTTGTCAAGCAATCTGACTCCACTCCTGATGCTTTAAAGTCCTCCGGGGGCCTCTTCCCCAGTCCTGGCTGGGAAGGGAGGAGCCATAAACAGCCGGCCTCTAACTGCAGCTGTTTGTTCACTCTGCTCTCTGTCCACTCTCTTGTGGTTCAAGGAAGTAGGAAGGTAGGTTAGCATCTGGAGGTCCATGTAAATACAACGGCTTCTTAGCTGAGGGCAGATGTGAGCATGTGCATAAAATACAGTCTAGGCCCTGGCTGGGCAGCTAACTCAGTTGGTTAGGGTGTCATCTGCATATGCCAAGGTTTCAGGTTCAGTTACAGTCAGGGCACATGCAAGAATCAACTAATGAATGCATTAATGAGAGGAACAACAAATCAATGTCTCTCTCTCTCTCTTTCTTCCTCTCTCTCAGATCAATTTTAAAAATGCAATCTATTCTGAGTAGATAAATACTTCTAGTTATTGAAAAACAGGTTTCTCAGAACTAAATAGTTTCCACATGCAGTGTTGTAGTTCTCTATGGACCATGATGAGAAATATATATTCTCAGAGGAACTGGATCTTGGACTGTCTGCCCTGAGCAATGTCCTGTGTCCTTCAACCTCAGATGTGCTCAGGTCTGAGTCCTGGGGACAGATTCCTGGGGTAATGAGCATCTTTCTGAGCAAAGGCTTAAAGTCTCTAGCAACATAACAGCCTGTATATTTTTAATGACGCTGAGGGGTTAACTTGTTCTTAGAAGCCATGTTTATGTCATCCCCTTTACCTACCATCGTAAAGAGCCTCACAGACTCTCACTCTGGTGGCAGAAAGTGCCTGATCAGCTTTCCAGGACCAGTGAGGAGACAACAGTGTCAGCTTCTGTTGGCGTCTGGGAGGAAGTTATCTTATTAACTATCATTAAATAATCCAGGTTTAATGAACCTGTGCTGTGATCAGTGACAGCCTGGGGGGTGGGGGCCCTAGACCTCCATGCTTGGCATCTCCAGGCACCCATCCATTTGGTGCCAGAATGAGCATGAAGGGAGAAGGGTCCCCCTTTATCAAGCCAGCTGACGTTGTTTGCTGTATGTCAGAGCAGGACAGGAGGAACAGACATTTTTAGCAACTGCCAGAATATAAATCAGGCAGAGAAAGCTGTGTTCCCATCCCATGTCCCCTCTGGAAGGCGGGGTAGTGTAATCGACAGTGGTGCTGCACTGGCAAGCAGCAGACGTGGATTTTGGCCCTGACTCAGTTCAATTTATTGAGTGCATGGCTCTGAACAAGTCGTATGATGTCTCTGGGTCTCAATTCTTTCTCAGAAAAATGAGGATAATGATTCTTCATAGAGTTTTAAGAATTATATGGGCTAATGTATGTGAAAGCAACTTGCGAAAAAAAACAAACAAATACTTATAGTAGAAACAAGTTACGACGAGGTCCCCAAACTGGGGACATGAGCTTGCTTCAGCAACATGGCAGAGACCTGAACTGAAGTGTAATCTTTTCCTTCCTGTCCTTCGGGGTCCCATTCAGCATTTGTAGATTGACAGGGAAAGTGGAATACTATGTACATGGGAGACGCAAAATAATAAGACCTGGAGCTTTTTATGAATCAGCGTCACAGGCCCCATGCATTGTGGGAGCCCCTTCACCACCTTGGAGGTATGCTTTTGCTAGTCTCCCTCTAAGGAGAAATGTGCACACAATGTAGCCATTCTCCCAAAGAAGGTTTTTCACCTTCTGAAGTTTGGCTCAGACAGAAATTTAGGTCACTCTCCATAGAGTTAACAACATGCAACTTACTCAAACAGCAGCTTCAGAGCTTTGGAAACTGCAGGGAGGAGAAAGGTAATCCTCTTGAGGTTTTAGAAGGTTCTCACTACCATAGTTAATGACTCTCCTCTCTTCATCTCCCCAGCATTCCCACAGCCCGCCCCGCCCCCCCACGTTTCCCCCCACCCCCCCGCCGCCATGAAGTCAATGCCTTCAGCTAGCACATCAGTATCTAGCTGTGATTATTATCGCTGCCACTTCTAGCTGATTCAACCTCTTGATTCATGTTTCTGCCTCATTACACGGAGAATCCAATAACTAATGGTAAACAATACACTGCGAATCCAGTAACTAAATGGCAAACACCTTGAATTCATGTGCTCTGCCAGGCTGTCATGTCTTGGCAAATGCCACAAAAGTCATTTGCCTTCCGTCTTAATTCTTGGATGGAATGATGTTTTAAAACACCTTCTCCCAAGATCTCCTGGCTTTGAAACGGTCTCTTGGGGTTCTCCCAGAAGCACAGAATCAGGTGTGAGGGTGTTTTCTTGGCTCAGCCATATTTTCTGGGAGATTTTTGCTAAGGGCTAAGTGAACTTTCATTAAAGACAACTTTTCTGGGGCAGTTGTGTGTGAGCTGAGTATATGAGGGAATAATACCCAGACACTGAGAAGCCGGACACCTCCAAACCTCTCCTGGCATTTTGGGACTCGGGTGCTGGAGATGAGGAATCTGCAGAGACATAGCTAAGGGATGTCTCTTTTTAGATATATTTCTATATCAGACTTTTGAAAAATCAGTGAAAATTTTCCAAGATAGACAATCAACCCAGCTCCACAGACTGCCTCTGATGTTCTGTCTGCTTGCTTTTCCTGAGAGGGCACAAGGGTATCTATCAATGCCCTCGTCACTTAAGTTGGTATCAGGTTTTCTCAGGGAAGTGCCAATGTTCATTGGACATCTGAAGCTTACCAGGGGCAATCTCATGACATCAGAACTGTGTATCTTTTGAACTTCCGTTCAAACATGATGCTGGGTAGGGGCTGGAATTCAATGAACCTATTTGGCACTAAAATACAAGTTTGCTCTCATTTTTCAAAGCAACTTGGCATTTTGGTTCAAGATGCTAATGATGTTAATTAGACACAAAACATTTGCATGAGAAAAAGAAGTTAGGAGAGGGATTAATATCGAGGCCAAATCTGTATAAACATTACTTTACAGCCCTCATCATCCTGATTATCCCATCACGTGGCTAGAAAGTCCATTGAGTGAATCTGCCAATTTTCCGGGGTAAGCAAGCCAATACTAGTGTGTGTGTGTGCGTGTGTGTGTGTGTGTTTTGCAGGGGCATTTATGGAATTTAATTACCTCTCCTTTCCAATAAATGAGATGCCTAAAATGCATAATATTTTCCTTAATAGTTATTCACTGTATTTTTTATTTAAGAGGATGCTATATAAGAAGCAAGAGAGCTATTACTATTATAACTAAAAGCTTGCCCTCTGAACCTGGAGGAAATTCTTTCTGCTTTATCTTGCTGTGAGATCTCACAAAGTTTGATTTTCTGACGACTAGCATTAGAATCACCCAGGCTGCATATATAGATCCTAGGCTCCACTTGGAACCTCCTGATATATCTGAGTGTGGGGCTCAGCCAGGAGCATTTCTTGTAAGCCCTGTGCATACTGCAGGCTGAGAAACCCACTGCCATCCTGAGATGGTATGGCGAGTCTGGGCATCAGTCCGCTGGGAAAAACGGGGTTATTTGAGTATTCCTATAAAATATACAGCACTGGGGTTATGACTCACAAAATAAAAAGGAAAAGTCTCTGTTATTCAGATGCAGTTAGTAAAATAGGGGCCCCAAATGAACTTTCACTGAATCAGCATGTTCCCTGCACCAGCTGTATGGCCTTAGGCAAGGCACAGAGGTATCATATTTACAAAACAGAACTTACCTTATATCACCTGTTAAGACAAGATGACCTTTTGGGGGTCCTTTTACCATTAAAATCCAGTATTTGATTTTATAGCTTAACTAGGGGCCCAGTGCACAAAAATTTGTGCACTCGGGGTGTCCCTCAGCCTGGCCTGTGCCCTTTCGCAGTCTGGGACCCCTCGAGGGATGTCCACCTGCTGGTGTGCCTGGACAGCCTGGGTGAGGGGCTGATGGCTGTTTGCAGGCTGGCCAAGCCCCCCAGTGTGGACCCTCACCTCATTGGGGTGTGGCCAGACTGGGTGAGGGTCTGAGGGCTGTTTTCAGGCTGCCCACAGCCCCTTCAGGTTTTGGGTCCCTACTGGGGTACCTGGTCAGCCTGGGTGAGGGGTGGAGGGCCATTTTCAGGCTGTCTATAGCTCACATTGATCCAATGTTCCAGTGAGGCTGGCTGGAATCAGGTTTCTGGGGTTTATTTATCTTCTATAATTGAAAACTTTGTTGCCTTGTGTGGAGGCCTAGTCAGGCAATGAAGCCTCCTGTTTGCTTCAGCTCCATGGCTTCTATAATTGAAACACTGTTGCCTTGAGCAGATGCCTGGCTGGCCTAGGCAGGCAGTTTCAACTCCATCGCTGGTGCAATGGAAGCCTCCTGTTTACTCTAGCAATGTGGCTGCCAGCCGCCATCTTGGCTGGGTTAATTTGCAAACAGCTGCTTTGATTGGCTGATGGGCATGGCTTAGGTGTCTGGGAGTGATGGTTAATTTGCATATTACTCTTTCATTAGATTAGATTAATTTTTTACAGAGAGAAGGGAGAGAGATAGAGAGTTGGAAACATCAATGAGAGGGAAACATAGATCAGCTGCCTCCTGCATGCCCCCTATTGGGGATGTGCCTGCAACCAAGGTATATGCTCTTGACTGGAATCAAACCTGGGACCCTTCAGTCCACAGGCCAATGCTCTATCCACTGAGCCAAACCAGTCAGGGCAAGACCTGTGTCTTTTTTACTCTGAACCTTCAGTGTGTAGGACTCTGTTGCCTCCACTGACTTTTGCTGAATGAAACCAGTTCTCAGAGCACAATGCTTAATTAGCTGGTTTAGTTTCTCCCGAAGGGTCTGCCCTATCCTGTGGTGAGTACCTTTTGAACTCTGCTGTGAATTGTCTCATCAAGGCCCTGGCAGAGATCTGGGGCATCAACCAGTTTGCCTACAGAGGAACCTAGGTGAGGCCCAGACAGCTGGCATTCATAAATCCTGCATATTGGTGGCATCTGCCAGAAAGACACTGCACCTAGCGTGCATGCTTTGAGTTTTTCCGGAAATAATTTACATATTCAACAGGTCAGACATCACTGCATCTGTCTCATGAAAACAGAAACAGAATTCACTGGGTACCAAAGAGTAAGAGGCTGGAACTCGTGTGGGCTGCTGGGAGGCTGTGGAATTGTCTCTCAGAGGGAGCTATGATCTTCGGGGTCTTCCTCTGATGAACTTATTTTCCAAACTGCAACCAAAAACTTTCTACACAAGAAGAGGCCAAGGCCCTTCCTGTCCCCCATTACCTAAGGGGATGTTTGACAAATGGCATTTCTTCTGGCCACGGTCCCTTCAAAGGGCCAAGTTCACACTGGCTAGAAGGACTGGGTGCAATTTTCCTAGAAGAGGGCAGTGAATTTATGGCTCCATATGTCAGAGATAGGAAAAGAGGGAGGGAGCAATGCTTCTCCCTGACCGCTGTGGACACGTGACTCTGTGCAGTTACAGCCTTTGACCAGGAAAGGTCAAGGTTCAGTGATTCTAGTTACATCAACGAGCACGAAGCAGTCCATCTCTGCTGTCCCGAGGGCTGAATCCATCCCTTAACTGAGCTCTGGGACATCTGGCCTCTGTTTTTCACGGAAGCAAATCTAGTGGCCTTGCCCTCTGCAGTGGCTTCCTAACTTGTTTCCCTGCCTCTGGCCTGGCCCAGCCTAATCCATCCCCTCTGCAGCCAGCATGCTCTTTGTGCCGATCCTGTCACTTCTTCACTTCCAATCAGCCAACAGTTCCTGCTGTCCCGGGATCTCTTCTAAAATCTTCATCCTGGCTAGCCCTGTGTGGTCCTTGGGCTTGCTCACACGTTACACCCGTCATCACTCCCTGCTCCTTCCAGCGACAGGAAATCTCTTTCAATAACCTCAGTATAGGTTCCTCTCTTGCCCTTAAGCCTTCCTCATGAAAGCCACCTTCCATCTGGAACGCTCTCCTTCCCCTACCTGTTTTCACATGCCTAATTCCTACTCCCCCTTTACCTCAGCCTACACATACTCCCTTTGGTAAACCTAGCCTCCGGATTGGGTCCTCCCCAAGGACTGTACTTTCCCTAACAACACTTGCTGCAGGTGCTCAAGCTGGCCTGTTTGTGTGTCTGGGCTGCTCATAAGCCATATGTTCCATGGGAGGAGGGCCTGTCATGTTAGCCTCAGAGCCCCAGATTCTCTCATGGTTGCTAGACACATAGTAGATGGTCAGTCAATATACTGTGGAGCGAGTGAATGAACAAAGGCTCGCTAACCAGGAATGGCAGCTTAGTCTAATCAGGTCTCAGGAGGAGAGGTGGGAGGGGCTCTAAGCTGCACTCACCGTTACAGGTGCAGCGCACGTTCCGGTAAAAACGCGGACACACGAAGCTGATGCGAGCCGTGCTGTAGGTCATGAGTGCGTGGGAATCCAGCGACAGGCCCTGCTCACAATGCTGCTCCTGGCAGTCCAGCCCCGAGCAGTTCTTCTCCAGGATGGCCGAGATGCGCATGACGTTCTCCAGATGCCTCCTGGCGTTGGACAGCTTCTGGATGAGGTAGGCCGGCTTGTAGAACTCGCTGCTGTGCATCTCCACGGCAAACAGCATGTCCAGCTGGCTGGTGCCCGCCACGGGCTGGATGCTGATGATGTGCAGGCTGTCCTGCTTCTGGGTGAGGACCGCGTTCCGCAGGGTGCGCTGGAAGCCGTGCATGTGCAGCCCCACGAAGTCCTCGGGGGACACGTTCTCGAAGCGGATGGTGACAGTGTTCTGCAGCATCTCGTGCACCAGCTGCTCCACGTGCACCACCACATCGATGGGCACCTGGAAGCGGCCGTCACTCACCGACACGTTCAGCACGTACTTGCCGCTGTCCAGGCCCCCCAGGGCGATGATTTTCCCATCGTGACTGTTCACTTTGAACAAGCTCTTCTGCTCCGATTTCAGGGCAAACGTGAGCACGTCATACATGTCTTGGTCAGTGGCGTGGATCTTCCCAATGACGCCACCTGGAAAGTCGTCCTCCATGGTGACAATGAAAATCTCCAGAGGGATGGCCGTGGGCTTGTGGATACTTTCTTCAATGACCCGCACGCGGACGTAGGAGTGAGAAACTTGCTGGGGTTTGCCTGAGTCTTTTGCCTAAAACAACCAGGAGGGAGAAAGGCAAGAAATGAAGAAAAAAAAAAAGTCATAGTCATTAAAAACAAACAAACACAAACTCAGAAGACCTCTCCTCCTCTAATCACATTCGCTTCTGTCTCCATCCCCTGACACTGGTCTGCTAAATGCTGAAGCTGTGCACTTAACTAAGAGGAGTGATTTATCACCTTTAGTTCCCACATGTCTGCTTTGTGATGGACACTGGAATGTATTAACACAATACATGGGGTGAGCAGGGAAGGAGGCTAGAGGGTGCTGAGATCCGACATACCCACAGTAGGCTGGCCTTCGTTTACTTCTGGACAGAAGCCATAAGGGAACCTCATCAACTGGTATTCCCTCTTGGAAGAAAAAGATGTTTTTATTTTTATTGATTTATTTGAGAGAGAGAAAGGAAGGGGGCGGGGAGAGATTTGTTGTCCCACTGATGTATGCATTCACTGGTTTATTCTTATATGTGCCCTGACTGGGGGGTTGAATCCACAACCTTGGCACATTGGGATGGCGCTCTAACCACCTGAGCTACCCAGCCAGGGCAGAGAAAAACCTTCTGGTCTCTTTGTATTCTTTGCTTTTGATTGGATCAGATGGCACCCCTTTGCACACTTAAGAAACAACATGATTTAAGTGGGACCTGCACAATGTTGAGGTTTAGAATAAAGAGTGGTGTATGGGAGGGAAAAATAGGTAGCCTAGCTAGAGCCTTTTTTGTCTTCTTTCTTTATGTCAGCTGATGGAACAACCGCTCTGACAACTGATCTGCACTGAGCACCTGCCACAGGCAACATGGAGGCAGTCAGAGCTGTGGGGCTTCAATGAAGGGCAGGTTCCCACAGACGGGGTCCCCAGGGCAGGTGTCTGAGGATTCAGGGCTGAAGTAGACCTTGCAGGCGGGATGGTATCTGGGGAGGTGTGTCCTTGTAAGGGGAAGGCAGCCTAAAAGCAGGGCATCCCACAGACTTGAGTTCAAATCTTGATCCTGCCACTCATGTCTGGCTTTAAGTTACTTATCCTCTCTGAGCTTCAACTCTTGTGTCTTTACTATGAGTAAAATAGTAGTATTTAGCCCTGACTGGTTTGGCTCAGTGGATAGAGCGTCAGCCTGCAGACTGAAAGGTCCCAGGTTTGATTCTGGTCAAGGGCATGAACCTTGGTTGCGGGCACATCCCCAGTGGGAGGTGAGCAGGAAGCAGCTGATCAATGTTTCTCTCTCATTGATGTTTGTAACTCTCTATCCCTCTCCCTTTCTCTCTGTAAAAAATCATCAATAAAATATATTTAAAAAAAACAGTAGTATTTACATCACAGGGTCTTGCATTGTAAGGATTAAAAGACACTGTAATTGCCAAGTGCTTAGCCATGGTCTGACCTACAGAACTGCTTCATATAGGAGAGTTACTTTTATTCCCCTCATCACATGGGTTACGGATTGGAATTTGTGAACCAGAGATGCTGACCTGGAAAATTCATGGAGAAAAGGATCTGTTTAGCAAAGTAGGTCGAACTTGAAGTCAAACTGTGGAAAGTCTCAGAGGGCAGTGATGAGTTTGGACTTTATAAGCCAGAGATAGCCCACTCAAATGTCAGAGGCCAGAAAGATGACAGAAAGGCAGGAAGCCGCTGGGTGTAAAGTGATAGATTAGTGGGGTGCTATGGCCTCAGGACTACAGAGTCATGTCCTTCTAAAGACCCTGAAATTCAGAATCTGAAAGAGTCTGGGCCAGAATTGAGCCTGCAGGCCACACCTTTTCAGGGACTGGGAAGCCGCAGATGGTTTAGTTTAGGGCAGAGGTTGACACACCTCTTTTGTAAAGGGCAAGGTATGAAACAGTAGTTTAGGCTTTGGGGGTTATATGATCTCTGTCAACTGCATAGCTATGATTCCAGCATGGAGGCAGCCACACATGTAAACAAAGGGGCCAGGCTGCGTTCCAATAAAACTTTATTGATACAGACGGGTGAAGGGTATGATATAGTTTAGGGGCTATAGTGTGCTGACTCCTGGGGTAGAGGAATGACAAAGTAGAATGATTAATTTAGAAGGGGTGTAGAGATGGATCTAAAAAGAATGCTACTAAATCAGGAGGAATCACCCATGAGGATTCTGCAGTAGTATGAGGATGGGGCCATCTAGAATAAAGTGGGTGGTGGTAAAGGAAATATAACTGATGCACACAGGGACTTTGGAAAGGCAAAAATGCAGGACTTGGTGGGTGGTGGTTTAACGTGAGGAACTGGGAGGAGAAAGCTTTCTATGCTATTTCCGAAGTCTGAGATGTGAATCTGCTCTCCAATAATCAGCAAAGAACCATACTCGCTTCTGCGAGAAGGCACTACAACTCTCTCCTTGCCCTTAAGCATCTACACTGTGATACAAAACCACATAATATAGTTAGAGGAATGCATGGCAACTGAAGAGTTCATTCACATGCTCAGAGCCCAAAGTCCTCCATTTGGAAGGTTTCGTGGAGCACATTAAGGCATAACTTATTAAAAAAAAATGATGTACACAATTAAATGCTGCACAAATACAAAAAATTACTATGGTTATGATTGCCACCATTAACAATGACTTTAGGTTGCCCAATTGTGTATAAAAATAGTCACTCAGCCCGGCCAGTGTGGCTCAGTGGTTGAGTGTCCACCCATGAAGCAAGTGGTCCCTAGTTAATTTCTGGTTCAGGGCATATGCCCTGGTTGTGGGCTTGATCCCCAGTAGGGGATGTGTAGGAGGCAGCCCGTGCATGTTTCTCTCTCATGGATGTTTCTATCTCTCTATCCCCTTTCCCTTCTTCTCTCTCTAAAAATCAACAAAAACATATATATATATTTTTAAAATAGTCACCCAGTTTCACTGATGAGGCCCAAATCTTGTTCTGCCACAATTCACACATAGGGACTTCTGGGGGGGCTCTCATTTCCGGCTCCTGCCCATGTGCTGCCCATCTAGCTGCTTTTGCCGTTGTCCCGTTTCATTGTACACAGGCCGACGACCTTGAGGGAGCAGGAATGTAGGGAGACCACCGCCATCTGAGCGCTTGGTTCCCTCCTGTCTCACTGAGAAGCTTACCAAGCTGAGGTCTCTTTAAAATTAGAGGCTATGCTTTGGCTCCATCCCGTTAGGACCAAGACAGGCAGCTTCCCCGAGTGGGGTGACATGGCAAACACTACTCAGTACTAAGCAGCAAGCTCTGACTCTGGGGGTCAATTAGAACCCCAGAATGCAGATTTCGGCCCTGTGACTACTGCCCGGCACACTCTACGGGCATGTCCCTGCCGAACTACGACGCTTCCCTTCCTTCCTGTTCAATTTCACACACACAGGCTGCTATTATTGGTGTGAAATTGAATTCGAGATTAAAAGAGGAACACGCCTGCATGGTAATGAACTATGTGGACGCGCTCCACAAAGGAAAACCGAGCGATGGGCACAGGAACAAGCCTGGCAGAGAGGCAGCCGGGCTGGTGTGGCCAGAAGGGAAGGCGCACCTGGACGCGCAGCAGGTATTCCGGAGACCCCGTGTGCCGGAAGACCACGGCCGACCGCAGCGTCCCATGCGGGTCCAACACGAACTCGTCCTCTTCGTTTCCCGACAAAATAGAGAAGGAGAAGGGAGGCCCGTTGTGAAAGGAGTCTCTGTCTGTCACCACCAGCTGCAAAATGCTGGTGCCCACTGGCTTATTTTCCTGAATAAAAGAGTCCACGAGAAAAGGGAGATAAAATTACACCTCTGTTCACATTTTAAGAAGCCCCGTCATCACCGGCTGAGAGTGCTGTGCTAGGAGAAAGGGCTTTAGAGGAAGGGATTCCCTGGGATAGTATCTTGTCTTCTGAAATTCGCTGGTGTCTGAAAGCTTCGTGCTTCAGTCCTCGGCCGCCTCTCCACAGCTGCCGGGTGAGACCATGGGCTGCAGGTGAGAACACAGGACTTCACCTTGAATGGGTCTAGAGGTTCCAAAGATGCTACTGCCCCCCCTTGCCCTTGGCGAGGCTGGGGATGTACGAAGTTCAAGCACAGCTCTTTAAATACACGGTGTTCACTGGCCTTTGTGACCACATCCTCTCAGACCAAGAAAACATCAGCCTTTTGGGATGTGACATTATCATGTCACAACACGATTATGCTGAGGCCCAACACTGTGACACCATGTCACAACATTGGACTTGGCAGGGTGGGGGGGGGGGAGGAGGAGGACATCCTGGCAATGTCCCAGTAAATATACGAAAGCTTATGCCGGATGGAAAATGGGATTCACACCCCACACCTCAGAATTCAAGTTTTGCCATGTTTCTTGAGGAAAGAGAAGGGAGGGGTTTGGGTGGAATATTTCTCAACTTCATCAGAATATTTGGAGGCCCCGGAGTTACAATGTGAGCACTATTTTGTGGAACCTCTCTGCCTCTTCCCAAAAATAGAAACACAAAGGTCTCTGTCATCCTTTCTTGGCTCAAAGGCTAGCCTTGCTTCGAAAAGGCCAAGCCAAATTCCTCTGCAGCTCAGCCACTGGTTCCCCTCCCTCATGCTGTTTAGACTTCTAGACTTCGGCATTAACACAGTTAGGGCCTCATTAGTTCAGGCCTCAGATGATATCGATTTGGGGTTACATGAGCTTGGGTCGCAGAGATGAAGACAATGATATACAGCAGTTAGAGGGGGAGTCACGCACGGGGCCGGTACACTCGTTTCATGTGCTGAATGAGTCTTATCAAAACCAGGTGTTGGAATAAGAAAACTACTCTGGGTTGTAAAAAGGGAGAAACACTTTTTGTAGGAGAACGAGAGAAGGACCTCAGAGATCTCTCACTTTGCCCCTTGCCTCAAGTGGACTTTTGGTCATTAGGATCAAGACATGGCCTCCGTCTGGAACCAATCATGGAACCGCCTCTGCCCAGCGTGGATTTTGTGTTCCACACTGACACCGTACTCAGCGCCACAAAAACAGAAGACTCATCGATTTGTTTGCTCAGTCTACCAAGGCCATTTCCTCCATAGGAGAGACAGACAGAGAGAGAAGGACAGAGGAAGAGAGAGAACCTCCGGGTCACCATTGGAGAAAGAAGGGTGAAATATAACACAGGCCCCTTGCTGCAGATATGAGCCAGGGTCACTGCTCACGGCTGAGGTTCTCGGTTCTTTCACTCCGACTTCCTGTTGTGCATGTGAAACAGTCTGTCAAGCTGATGGATGTGTGTCAGAAAACTGAGCGTTGAGTAGGCAAAGCCCATTTTGTTCAGGGGCAAACACACAGAGGCAGGAGAGGCAGAGAGAGCCTCCATGGCGACAATCTCAGAGAAGAGCAGTCCGAGAGGAGGAGGGTGGGAGGAAGGTGCAGACCCTGCGTGAAGCTCTGTGGGAGCAGGAGAGAGACAAGAATGCACAGCTGCTGGAAAAAGCATCAGAGAGGAGAGGAAACCCAAAAGGCCAGCAGGTGAAGGGATCGGGTTTCCCTGGCAAAGTGGTGGGGGATGAAGCAGAAAGCTGCTGGCTTTATGACCACCTCTCGCCTAGCTCAGTGGTGCAGGGGAGCAAGCTATGAATGGCCAGACTCAAAGTCTTGAATGTTATTCCAAACGGGCCCCTCAAGACCTGGCTCACTCTCATCTTACTTTCTACCCACAAAGCCCTGGGCCCCATGGGGGGGTGATTCTGAGGCCAAACTGGATCAAGCAAAAGCTGATTCTCTAGACTATCTGTGATCCCCCCAAGACATGTATATCAATCTTGTCTCTGCTACGTCCTCCACACCAACTATATTCCTGAACTGGATTTCCTGAACCTCCCAAGGTCAGTTTCTAGCTCCTAGAAACACAGGGAAGTGGAGGTAGCTCGGAGCCTAGTACTGCGCTAATTAAGTATCTTTTGAATAAGAGAAAAACAGATGGGAAAGAGAGTCATTCTGACTGTAGAATGCCAGAAGATATCCCATCTAATTTTAAAGAGCTATTGGATTTGAAGTGCTAAACACGTTGCTTATGGAAGAGTGGTTTAGTGAGTAGTGACTCTATCCTTATGCCCAGTCTCCCTTTGATGACCCAATTAATATCAATCTCCCTCCCCTGCCGGGATAGTACAAAGTGGCTTAAAGGCAGCCTCTGTGGAAAGAAAACAGTTTTTGTTAAAGACAGATCTGAGTGCTAATCCTGACTCTACCACTTTGCTGCACGATGTTGGGTGAGCTACTTAACTCCTCAGATCCTTAGCTCCTTCACTGGAAAGTGGGGGCTGAGCCACCATCACAATGCACAGGGCTGGGGTGGGGACAGACGGTGTGTGGAAAGTACCTGACACTTGAAAGAACCCCACTGGTGACTGCACGTATGAACGTTTGTGAATCACTTGCAGTAGAAAATTCAGACTCGTTTTATATCAACCCTGTGACTGGGTAAAAAACAGTAATAAACCATACCGAGTAACAGCAGAGAAAGGAAGCGGAGTGTGTCAAGACAGGCCTGATTCACACACCTGAATCACGGCAGTATAGTTAGCAGGTGTGAAGACTGGGCTGTTGTCGTTCACATCAGAAATGTCAATGTTGACGGTGGCAGTTGACGACATCACAGGAATGCCACTGTCGGCCGCCTGGACAAGCAGGGAGTATCCGGACACCTGTGGAAGCACAGAAAGCGGGCAGTGAAGAAGTGTCTCCTTCCTTCCACACAAACTCAGAGGCGCTGCAGGCTCGGCTCCGCTTTGTTGAAGTTCAGCCATCTCCTCTTTGATTCTAAACCAGTGTTTCTCAACCTTGGCAACCACTGGGGCCAGGTAATAGTTTGTTGTTGGGGGCTGACCTGTGCTTGTACAATGTCTAGGGGCATCTCTGGTCTCAACCTACTAGAAGGCAGTATCACCTCCTGACAATTTGTGACAACTGAAAATGCCTCTGAACACATGGTGGTGGTGGTGGTGGGGGGGGGGACCATATGTTCCTGGGGTGGGGACAAAACCATGCCTGGTTAGCATCACAGCTCTTGGCCTTTGTTCAGACAGGACTGTTGTCAACACTGATCTATCTTATCAGTTTTGATACTTCGAGAGTTAGGGGGTCTATATCACTCAGTGAGGTCATTCTGCTTGTTAGCATCACTACCAGAGCACCTTTATTCCCATATTTCATTTCTCCTTGAAGATAGTATTTTTTGGCTAAAAAAGATAATGTTTAGAAACTTAGTTCAACCTTGGCCAGAGGAGTTTTCTGCCTCATTCTTTTTGACCTAGATTCCTTCAAGGGGTCCTTCTGTACCACCGGATCCCAATGCGGAAGATGCTTTTCTGCCTCCTTGCTGGAGGAAGGACCAGACTTCAGCCCAACCAGGAAGACACATATTTGCTTTTCCTTAAAACATTCTTAAGTAAGAAACTGCCAACATCTATTGGCAGAAAATTCCTTCAAAGTTCTAACGCCAATACATGGTGCTGCACTTCAGCCCCTCCCTTTCCACTCTCAGCATTTAGAGCAGAGAATCTTCCTACTGATACTCATTGAGCCAGTGCCCCATTCCAGGGAAGGGATGGGTGTGGATGGGAGTGGGTGGGAGGGGAGCTGCCTTAAACTGGCTTACCCGTTCCCGGTCCAACTTCTTCTTCACCTTCACAAGTCCCAAGACAGGATCCACAGCAAATTCATTGTCCCGATCGCCACTCACAATGGAAAAACGAATCTGTCCGTTGGGCTGGCTATCTGCATCTTCTGCTATCAGCTTGACGGGACACAAGCGAAAGAGAGCAAAGGCACGACACAAAAGGTTTATTCTTAGGGTTCCAGTTCTGCACAAATGGGCACAGCTCCAGTGGTTTTCGTAGGTGCTATTATCAGTAGCGACAGTGAGATTAACCCCAGGAAGAGATGATGGGGTTGGCTTAAGAAGGAAGCCCCTATTGCTGGAGCTGCCATTTTATTTCTGTTAGTGTTTACTCACCTGCAGCTGGCTGCTAGTTATGCCTGATTTTCCTCAGGCCCTGAGCTAGTAAGGATAGAGCCAGAGCTAACTGTCAGGGATACTCTTGCGACTCTTCCAGTTCTCAACTTACGCATTTCCATGTTATGGAAGCCCAAGAAAATTCCCTCTCCCACCTGACTGACATACTCCCCACTGTCTGCTGCCCATGTTGGTGTTGCTCAGATTTGTATGTGTGGAAACAGTTTTGTAATGTCCAGGAAGGACGGAGGGCCTGGGAGGCACACCTCTGACGTGTAAAGAATACACACCCACAGCCTGGTGCTGGGAGAGCCAGAGATAAGGATGAGTGGAACAGACCTGTCCAACATAGGGATGATGAGCACGGAAAGGATGGGATTCAATGTAATGTGTAAGTCCCAGAGAGCCTGTGTGCTCTCAACACATGACTTGTTCTTACTGGTATTAGAAAAACACCCTTCTGGAAAGAACTCTACGAGTGGCCTATTCATCTTAAACTTGCTCCCATTTGTCTCTCTCTCCCTCCACCCCCCAGCCTCCCCTGTAAGGGGCTGGGAGGGACTTTGTTCTCTCCTTAGCTACCTAATATCATCTGAAGTCACAAGCTCGCAGGAGCCATTATTATTATTACAACTTAATTCCGAGGTATAGCTTATTTTCTCAAAAAATACACACTCCTGGGAGGACAGTGATTATCAGCCACTTGCACCTTGATAGAAGTGCATTTCTCAAACCCTCCCTAAGGCACCCTGGAGAAGGAACAGTGGAAAGACTGGTGCCTCACTAGGGTTCTTGGGGTTAAAAGGATACTGAAAGGAAAGTGGGAAAAGAACTCAAGACAGACTTGGCTCACTTTTTCCCTCTATGGAGGATTATTAGCCCCAGACAACTGGACCTCCCACTGGCACCTACCAAAATGACGGAGTCCCCAACCAAGGCATCTTCACTTATGACAGCACTGTAGACATCTTGGCTGAACATGGGAGGATTGTCATTCACGTCGGTGAGGTTGATGTTGATAGTGGCCACGGCACTAAGAGCTGGGGTGCCCCCATCTTTAGCTTCTACCACCAGGTAAAACTTTTTGCATAATTCATAGTCCAGGACTTCAGAGACTAAAATACCCCCTTTGAAGAGAAATGGGAAGGTTTAGACTTGATTAGGAAATAACATGGTAAGGAGTTCCACAGTCATGGAAATATTTATAACATCATCTCCAGCCAGGAATATCAGCCATTCAGGAATTTGTTTGTTGAATGCCCTTCTGAAAGCACCTGGATGCCATCAGTGAAAACAGAGCGACCCATCAGACACAATGCTAAAGGCGTCAAGTCTTTGCGTGTTTCTGCAATAGCTCTTTTCTCAAGCAGCAGGAAAGCCTCTGGCATTAGTCGTCCTCATGAAACTAGGCAGTAGGGACAAGAACCACACCCCTGATAAGAGCCTCCCAATGACTCCTCAAGTGAATCCAAGCTGACTGAGAACAAGCCGAGATGTGTGGGTGTGAGTGTGTGACCCCATCCTTCGTCAGCAATACTTCCAGAGAGCCAAAATCTCATTAGAAACAGCTCCAATGTTCCAAGCCTTCAGCTTTCTGTGCTTATCTAAAACTAGGATGGCACAAAGAGAGCAAGGATCTCAGAAATGCCAAGGGATCGTGACACAATGGAAAATGAAATACTTGAGAATCAGTTGCCAAATAATAAATGTGAGCTCAGGGTCCACAACTACAGGACAGAAGTCATGCCCATGTCACAGATATATTTAAACTAGGGATCTAGTGCATGAAATTCGTGCATTGGGTTGGGGGGGGGTTCCTCAGCTAAGCCTGTCCCCTTTCACATATTGGGAGCTCTCAGGGGGTGTTCTACTGATGGCTTAGGCCCACTCTCTGCTCCCCTTGGGGAGCATGCTTAAGCTGCAGTCTGGCCTCCCTTTGTGGGAGGCGAACAGGCTAATCAGGGGAAGCCACCAGCCCTATAACCCCACTATTGAAGCCACTGCCAGTCACCGCAGCCACCAAGGTGTTTTCAGCAACACTGACTCCAGTCCCTTCACCATGAAAAAATGACAACTTTCTTTAGGCATTTTCAAGATGTGTCTTTCATAGGATATGACATTTCCTTCTTTCTTTTTATTCTATCCTCACCTGAGGATATGTTTCCATTGATTTTTAGAGAATGTGGAAGAGAAGAGAAAAACAGAGAGAAATATCAAAGTGAGAGGAACACTTTGATTGGTTGCCTCCTGCATATGCCCTGACCTGGGCCCCGGCCAGGGAGAAGCCTGCAACCTAGGTACATGCCCTTGGTCACAACTGAACCCAGACCCTGCAGTCAGCAGGGTGAGGCATTATGCACCGAGCCAAACTGGCTAGGGCAGGATATGACATTTCTTAGCCCTCTAGCAGTGGACCTTCATTTTTTTTCTCCAGGAGTGTGGTGGAAAAACCCTAGATTGACTTTTTGGATTCTTATTACCCAAGTTACCAGTGGCATATAGGGAGCTTAGCCAATGAGGGGTAAGAAAAGGTGTTTCCTCTGTAGTTCATTCTGATCACGAGCTTCACTCCTGACCCTCCAATCCCAGCTTCACCCCTGCCCAGGTCTGTAACCTCTGGCCGAGGATGGAGGCCTGGGCAGGGGACCCCCGGATCCCTGAAATCACCTGCTCCAACCCTGCCCAGGCCTGCAGTCTCTGCCTGAGGCTGCAGGCCTGGGCAGAAGACCCCCAAGCCCCTCTGATCGCTGGCTTCATAGAGCCCAGGCCTCTGGGATCACTGGCTCTGATCCTGACCCCTGCCATCACCAGCTATGCTCTTGCCCCACTGGCAGCCTCTGGCCAAGGTTGCAGGCCTGGGCAGGGGACCCTCAGACCCCTGAGATCACTGGCTCTGCCCTGCCCCACTACAGCCTCTGGCCAAGGCTGAAGGCCTGGGCAGGGGACCCCCAGCCCCCTCTGATTACCTGTTCCACCCCTTGGGCTCCCCACCTTCCCTGCCACCTGCCTGGCTAACAGGCCTGAGCACTTCAGTGGCAGGGCTGAGCTAGACTGGGCACCATTTTCTTGTGGCCATGGGGGCGGCCATCTTTGTGATGGAGTGATGCCTAATTTGCATATTACTCTTTTATTAGATAGGATTAAACAAATAGAACAGGTGAAAGCAGATTTCTGGGTGCCACCCCTGGGGGAAGTTTCGTAATAGTTCTTTCCCTCCCACCTTAGCCCTTTCTGGTGAGGCAACCCAATCCTGCCTTCATTCTGCCATTGGTTACTGGTCATTGTACTACCTGCAGAACAGCTCTCAAGGGCATTGATCCTTTTTTTCCACTTGAAAAGCAACCAGCAGGACCAAGGTGAGTATGTCACATCCAACTTCTCTGGGAGCGAAGGCTGCCCTTCACTTAAGGTGAGAAATAGAAGTCATACCAATTACAGGAGCCTTTTTCTCTCCATAATTAAGTTTTCTTAGCAGTTATCACCCTTAGCACTTCATGTCTCGTTATTGAGTGCCAAATGTAAATAGTACTTACCCATTTCCCCATGGTGTCCATAATTAAGCCAGCTAAGACTAACACATACTTAAATCAGGAATAGCCCCATACCTTTTAATTTGAAGTAATGACCTTAATAAACATAGTTACTGCTGGGAAAAGCCGCTAATGTAATTCTTCCGTCAATATTTCCACCTCTCTATACTTAAGATCAGGGACTCTATCTCCTTCATTTTTTTGCACCCTCCATAGTATAGCAGTGTAATTTAGATGTTAAGCAGGTACTCCAAAGTCAGGAAGATCTGAGTTCAAATTCTGGATCCTCTACTTACGGTGGACTCTGGGAAAATTATTTAACCTCTCTGAAGCTCTTTTTTTCTTATATGGAAAATGTGAGAAAGAACTAATGATGTCATAGGAATCTGGTGCATCTGCTTTGTTAGTAAGTGCTGCTAATTATGCTAATTATGATAGCTTCTAGTTTATATTTACTGGACTAACCAAATAGACTTCCTTTGCTAACTTGCTCAACAAGTGCATGTTCATTGAGTAATGAGGGAATTATGTCCAGTGGCTGGGAAGTGTCACACTCACCTTTCTTATTTGCAAAATGGGACTGCAAATATTAATACACACTGTATATTAACACAAACTGTATGAAAATATTAATACACACTGTATAAAAATACTAGGATGAATATGTTTACTCTTCCCATAATATCTAAGCTTATATTCTACATCACCACCTTTATTTACCCAAATTACCCTTAATAGTTTTAACTCTCTGATGCAAAAGCCCTAGGGCTTTCTATTGTTTCTTCCTACCTCCCACCTTAGCCCTTTCTGGTGGGGCAACCCAATCCTGCCTTCATTCTGTACCTTCTCCCTAGATCAGCAGTCACCAACTGGTCTGCAGACCACTGGTGGTCTGTGAGGTCCAAAAGGTTGGCGACCACTGGCTTAAGGAAACCTTTGGAGCAGTGGTTGCCAACCGGTGGTCCGCAGACCACTGGTGGTTCGTGAGGTCCAAAAGGTTGGCAACTGCTGCCCTAGATGATGCCACATCTTCCCCAGGGTTTCAAAAGCGTGTGGTAAGAAATGACCATGTTGTGACCAGGAGCAGTGATAAGGGTTCAGATTCGGTCCCAGTTCCAGCTGACAAGGATGCGGCTGGGAGAACCTGCAGGTCACTTATCAATGTCTGCCTTAGCAGGTACCAGAGAGGCAGCCCAAGTGTGGGTGGTGGTGAGCAGATGCTAATCTCCCGGAGCACTTCCAAAACTCATGATTTAAGTTAGAGAACCAAGAAACAAACAGTAAAGAGAGAGGCATAAACAAACCCCGTGCTTGCTGTGCAAAGAATACTTCTGCTCCCCAGCTAGGAAGCACATCACTGCTCCCAACCTTCCTGTGGGAAATCATGGAGACAGCCTGGGGGTCTAGTATCTGCCAAATGAGCCCACAGCAGGGGCTTCCAACAGAGGAGGGCATCCTTAGAAGCAGGGTGCCAGAGGGCACTCTGGGATCTGCCCCCAGGCCCTGCTATGCACGAGGTCTTATTTCTCTTTCTCCTGCGAGGAAGTGGCAGGAGAAAGAGCCCAAGAAAAGTGGTTAGGGGGTCCGAGTGGAAGCAAGACAGAATGAAGCCTTGAATTCTAAATGGGCTGCTGTTTACCCACCTGTCCTTGGGTTGATCCTAAATTTCCCTTGTTCATTCCCAGACCGAATGAGATATGTAATCTCAGCATTTGTGCCGATATCTTTGCTGGTGGCGAAAACGGTAAGGACTTGGGTGCCAGGGGAGGTGTCTTCAGGCACTGTCACCAGGTAGTCCCTCCTTTCAAACACAGGGGGGTTGTCATTGATGTCCAGGACAGTGATGGTGACGGTGGTGAGAGAAGACAGGGCCCCCCCGGGGCTCTGGTCGGTGGCCTGCACGCTGATGTTGTAGGAGGGCTGCTGCTCTCGGTCCAGCGGCTGCTCCAGGATGATGATGCCGGAGGACGCGTCGATGGAGAAGAACCCACCGGCCGAGTCAGCTAGGGAGTACACGACCTTCCTATTGATGCCTGCGGGTGACGGGAGATGCAAGAACGTGAGTGCAAGGAAATGCAGCCCGACGCTGGGCTCCAGAATCCTGTGGCTGTGCTGCCTCCAAAGGACCACACAAAGAAAAACAGCAACGATAGAATCAAAACCCACAGATTTGCTCCTACAAAGATGTCACCTTCAGTTTGTAAACATATATGTAAGTAAATTAAATAATAAAGAAATAAATATTGGCAACAAATATCAGAAATAGTTGGATATTCCTCGTGTATTGAAGGAAAATATCTAAGATGCCAATAAATACATATGTGAAAAGATGTGCCACAGAAAGAGAAGTACTAATCACTTAATTAATCACTTCAACAAATGTTTCCCCAGAGCCTATCAGGCGCTGTTTATTCTAGTGCCACAGAAAGAGAAATACAAAATTTATGAATTAATCACTTCAATAAATGTTTACCTAGAATCTACCAGGCACTATTTATTCTAGATGTCAGCGATTCTAGAAATGGGCAAAAGCCAAACGTTTGCTGTGGAAATTTTTACATCCTAGTGGGAGGAAGTAAGAGATTGACAACAAAGAATAAAAATAAATGGGAGTAAAAAGGGAGAAAAATATAGCCATAAGGGGGCATAGGAGTGCTGGGGCGCGGGCAGTATTTGAGAGATAGAGGGAAGGATGGTAATTCAAAATACGGTGGTCGGGAGGGCCTTGACATTTGAGTAAAAACCCCCTAGGAGAGGAGGGAGTGAGCTGTGCAGCTATCTGCAGAAGAACACTGCAGGCAGAGGAGCAGGCAGTGTGAAGGGCCTGGGCGGAAGCCGTCTGGGTGTTAGTGGAGCACTGGGGAGAAGACAGTGTGCCTGGAGCCAAGAAGAGAGAAATGACGATGTGATCAGGGGACAGATCCTGTGCGTGGGGTGTCAGGTGGGAAGCCATTGGAGGGCTGGGGGAGTCATGTGATGTGACTTAGATTTCAACAGGATCACTCATGAGTGAAGAGCAGGTGAGAGAGGAAGCAGGGAGAACAGCTGGAGGCTCCCACGGGAATACAGGTGTGTGCCGTGGCAGCTTGAACAAGGTGGTGGTGAAAGGGATGAGAAGTGAGAAGGGGTCTGGTTCCAGATCTACTCTGAACATGTAGGTGGTGAAGATACTGTTGTAATTAACTAGTTATTCATGACAGGAAAGGAAGAAAGGGAAGGCCAGACACTATAAGCATGTTCCCAGCATTATAAAGTGTTGAACAAAAATAGAGGCAAAGAAGCATCAAACAGACTGTCAAACTACAGCAGGAAGGTAGGGGAGGGTTGGGGGGCGGGTTAAGAGATCAACGGTAGGACTTGCATGCATGCATATAAGCACAACCAACAGAGGCAAGACCCTGGGGGGTGGGGGGGTGAGGGCAAGTGTGGCGGGGGAGGGGAAGGGAGGGGAGGGAAGGCTGGAGGAGGTCAATGGGGGAAAAAAGAGACAAATGTATTACTATTTATAATATCTTAAACAATAAAATAAAATTTAAAAAAAGAGACAAAGAAACAACCCACAAAAAGACACTGGGGGAAGGATCCAATAAAGGAAGATAGTCACATGCTCAGTAACGGAGGGGTGACATAGGAATGTACTTTCCTGTCAATCACACCTGGGGACAGAGATGATTGGTCATAATGGGTGTGGCCACTGCATGGATGTGAACATTCGGGAATACATATCCCCCTAAACAAAGGAATTCATTCATTCATTTGGCTGTTGCGCTTGACTCTTGGCTTGTGGGGCTCTTTTGCTCCCACTCTCATGCATTGCCCCCTGTGGCCCTCAGCCATGAGGACCCCCACATAATGGACTAATGGGCTGCAGCGGGAAACACAAGCTAAGCTAGCCTGAGGCAATAATTGGACAACACAGAAACGGAAAGGAAACTCAGGACACTGGCTCTGATTTGAGCTCTGCTGAAACCCCAGCTACATTTCTTCTACGACTAGACTAAGGGAGATGGGACCTCGGAAACCCAGGTGGGTAATTCCCCAGAAATAAAGCTTTCTGCTATATAGCTTTAGTAGAGAAGCTATATAGTAGGGCCTCTGGCAATGCTTATTTCAGTGGTACCCCAAGAAGTCCACACCCATGAGCAACAGGGGAAGATGAGGCACCCCCGTCTCCCTTAACAGTGAGATATGACTATTTTCTGACTGTGGCGCTGGCAAGCTATGGCATGCGGCAGAAAAAGAAGATTCCAGGATGACTCTTAGGTTTTGGCCTGAGCAAGTGAAAAGTGGGAGTTACCATCAGCCGAGATGGAGAGGATGAAAGTGGACGAGGATTTGGATGGATCAGGAACCGCATTTTAGACAAATTAAATTTGGGGTGGGCATTTTCTTAGTATATTTAAGTAGAGATTCAAGTAGGAAGTTAGTGCAGGTGGCTGGAGATCAGACAGGTTCAAGCTGGCACTATACATTGGGGGGTCCTCAGCATTCGGATGGCCCTCTGAGCCAGGTGAATGGAGGAGGTCATAAGGGAATGTAAACGAAACCTAATGACCAGTGAGCCTGGGACACCCCATCAAAGAAGGGGGGAGATCAGAGGGTGACCTCTAGCTCTATGATTTAAAGAAATGCACTTAGTTGCCAAAATACAATTTTACCTTAATATATACGAAAGCTGAAACGTATCAACCAGGAAATATCCATCAACAACGAGCAAGTTAGTGACTGAGGATGGGGTTGACTTCTGGTTCTGAAACCCAATTTAACTGTTTTCATCCGAGGATCTCAGCACTGTAAAAAGGCTTATAAACCTCAAATACACCCGTCGTTAAGATTTAGAAGAATAAAATTTTAAAAGCTGTGTAGGCTGAAAAAGCACCACTTGGGTCCTAAGTGCTCTTAATGAGGACAGTCAGCAGTCACGACTTCCGTTATGACAACATCTGAAAAGTGTCTTTTGTGACTCATGGACGTGCAGAATAGAAGCGCTTAGAGGGCCTAAACCTGTGCTGTTTTCTATGGTAACACCTCACCGCAGGGACAGACATTTGGCAGTAACTGCTCCACTGTACAATTTCCCTTAAGCCAACATTCCCAGCAAACCAATAAAATAATCTATCTTGAGGAGATGACATAAATTGCATTATGTGGCTTTAACCAAAAGGTCGACACTAAGAGTTTGTTCTTGGTTCCATTCCAGAGAGTCCATTTTTTTCTAAAGTTTCATCATTTAATTTATTTCTCAAAACAACCACCGTATAATATATAAACATCAACCTCTGATCTTATTGGTGGTGAGATTAAAAAAAAAAAAGGCTCTCTTCTTCTCTTGCTGCCTCTGGAACTCAGGCCTCAGAGCAGAGGTTTTCAGGATGGTTTAGGGCTATTTTTAGAGTGTCTGGAAGATTTAATTTTTCAGCATAAATTCCTAGGGTAAATGCACAGAGGGTTGTGGAGGTGAGCAAGCCTGCACCCGAAAAACAGTAAGTGCCTGGGTGTCAGAGCAGGTCGCCTGCCCCAGAAGCTGCCTTGACTAGTTGGATAATCACAGGACACTCCTCAAAGTCACAAGGGGAAATGTATGGAAACATATGAGGAAATGGACATAAGTATATCACATAGTTTTCAGGGTTTTAAATCACACACATTCCCTGTGAATTTGACTTCCAGCCCCAACTCATGGAAGATCGGTTTTCCCAACAATAAGATGGGGCAGGAGATCCATGCAGGGGCTTTCCTCTGAGCATTTGCTGACAACTATAAAACGCACTCCCACTGATGCATAAACCAAGGCTGATGGATTTGCCTGGCACCACTAGCACTTTGAGGTAAGCACCAGGGCCAAAGTCCTGTTTTCCCAATGCTCCCTGCGCAGTCCCTTTCAGGATGTAAGTTCTGCTCTTGGGCACACTTCCTCTTCAGCCTGAAGATCATTTAGGAAGCAGGTCCTTTTGGATTCCCTGTGCTCTGAGCAGCTGAGTTGGGAGAAAGGGAGAGACAGGGGCTGGATTTGCACCGTGCTGCTCTCTGTGGCAGCAAGGCCTGAAGGGAAGGTGCCTGTGTCCCCTTTACTGGGACAGAGAGCTGAAATCTCAAAAATGTCTCCCATGTTCCCGGTCTTCAGCTTTCTCGTCCAGCCCCATTCAGAGGCACCAGATTCTGTTCAGATCCCCAAGCAGGAGATGCTGCGTTCTGAGTCTGCTCAACCGGCCAGCCCTGTTGCCGGGGCACTGTGCTTGCAAGGCTGACATTAATCAGGCACACAAAGACCACGGCTCCCCTCTGGGCAGATCCTGTTCATTTAAACTGGGTGACAGCATTTTTCTGCTTTACCACGCAGAAAAACCACCCCTCCCCCCAAGTTGCTGACCTAAACTGCCCCCAACTCCCCATACATTTTGCTTGTGACAGTATCTCGGGCATCCACACCAGGAGGAACTGGGAGATTTATTGGTTACCTCTCCTTTCTGTTACCAATCAGACTGATATGGAAGCAAGACCACAAAAGGTGGGAGGAGTGGGGGGGTGGGATCCCAAACCAGCGAATCTGCTACATGGCATCACTTATGATTTGGTGGCTCTCAAGAAAAGAGCAGGATATATGTTTCTGAAACATATTAACTCCAATTGAGACACAATTGTGATGGCCTTTAATGATTTCTAGAAATAAAGTCAGACGTGTAAATGCCAATGTGGAGCTGTACTTTTGGTGCAGCACTTTCTGGGCTGTGTTTCCAGGCAATGGGGTGCTGTCATTGTTAAATGAATGCGGGTCATGTCACTAAAGCAGAAACCTCCTATCCAGGGGCATTTGATGAATGCCATCCTTCAAATCACCATCCCTTTGCTACATACCCAGCAGAAAAGGTGAACCCAAGCAGAAGACTCACTCGCTAATTGGTCCAATGCTTTTACCACACGTCACCATGTGTTACATTGAGGTATAACATGAATCCATCATTTTGTGTCTGTGTTTTTAAGTATGTGATTCTGTTCTCCAATTTGAGCCTAATTTAATGAGGACAGAGCTACTTAGCTTCTTAACATGCTGAAATGCCAGGCTACCAAGAGAAGTATGACTTTCATTGCAAGAGAAGTTTCTGCACGTCAGCTGTGGCAAATGGAGCAGGCCTTCAGAGGATTAACATCAAGTAAAAGGAGAATGATTAAAATCCCTATTTGCTCAAAGGAAGTAATAGGTAGTGGCATTCTGTAGAGTGAGGTTGGAGAAAAATAGCACATGAAAATTCCCAGTAGGGAAGGCTGCGAAATCCTGGGGTAGGGTGCCAAGGGCATGTACATTCCTTCCCTTGAAAGGTTTCTAAATGGAGGTGAAGTTCCTCTCAACTCGGCCAAATGGGAAAATGGTTGTTTTGGATGTGGGGCTGTCAATTGGTCTAGTCCTGGAAGACAGGAGACCTTGCTGCTAGCCCATGATCTGCCTAAACTACGCAGGTAAACCTGGACGCGTCGCTTCACTTCACTGGGTCTCAGTTCTCTTCATTTTTAAAATGACAGAATCAAGGTCAGCTGCAGTCTAAGAAGATCCTCCAGCATTCTGATTCATTTCTAAGTTAAACTAGTGACACTGGTTTTTATTTCCAAAGGACTACCCTTCTTCCTCAATCACCCATTAAGTTGCTAAACCTGGGCAGAGGTGGACCCGGTCGGACAAGAAAAAGTCCACAGACCCCTTGATCATGATGAACTACTGGATTTTATGAATAGAAAGAAACCTCAACACAACAGATTCATGCCACTCAGTTACATGTTCAGAGTTCACACATACAGCTCACAGTAAGGCTCTTACACCCCAGTGAGAAATGGCACCCACGGCGAGGATCACCCCCAAGGATCTAATCCAGCGTCAGAATAACTCCGCTTTACATCTAAAATTTTAAAGGTGTGAAAGTCAGCACTAAAACCAAATGGCAAGAGTGGGCAACACTGCAAGTGCATTGAGATTTTTTTCAACTTGATCTTTGAAAAATGTTATCAAAGATCAAGTTCCCTAAATGAAGAATCCCAACAAGAGCTTACGTTGAGGTCTTCGTTGGCAGCTGCTTTGACTCTGTCAGGGCAGGGCCCTGTCTGTGACACTCATTGCCATACCCTCGTGTGACTGCACAGGATCTGGCCTGTGTGCAGCAGCACACACAAAATGTGGGCCATACAAAATTGCTATAAACTGAACTTTATAAAAGGGTTTAAATATATATGGAATACAGGGTGTATGCACACTTTGACTAGTGATAAAGGTAGGGTTTATTAAAATACATTTCATTCTCCATATGTAATAGAATCTACAGACAAAGTGTGTATTCTCTTTTGAAGACAGAACACACCCTGTATACATCTGGGAAAGAAGTAATTTGAAACAGTAGCAATAAACTGACTCCAGTAACACTTTAAATGCTGGTTCTAGTCATTTTTATATGAACTTCATTGAGGAGTCATAATTTACATACAATAATATGAACATGTTTTAAGTGTGCAGCTCATGAATTCTGACACGGCTACCCCCATGAACCCACATCCCTGGTTGAGACATAGAACATTTTAATCCTGAAAGTTCTTTATGTCCCATTGCAGCCAGTCCCCTGATTCCATGCCCCAGACAACCTAACAACTTGTTTTTGAACCAATGTTTTCTCCTGCCTTCATTAATGCTTATTCATAAGCGCTTAAAGTCTCACAAGTCTATTTAGATTTCATAGCTTTTATGACCCAGGCATGGTGATTAAGGCATGCTCTTATTTAAACTACAAGGATTATCTTTAAAAGAAAAATGATAAACAAAGCTTTGGTTCTTGAATATGTCATTGCATTCCTTTGCTACGGCCTTTTCCTTAAAAGACAGTAGTTACTTTTGAGAAGTGCAAGGGTTCTATCTTCCTCCCAGGAGACACGTCTATGATCCTTCCATTTAATAAGGATGAGGCACTGCATTGAGGGGAAGTGGAGCCCAAAGACATTATCCCTAACTCTAGTAGCTCAGCAATGTGACAAGGGATTACTTAAATTAATAGCTTCCTGCATGTCTTCCCAGATCCCCTCTCCTGTCTGAATCCCAATCTACCACCTGTCTTGAAGCAGGTTCCACAGACAGGTAAGGCTCCTGTCCTCTCTCACCTAGACTGCTGCAAGATTCCTGACTACAAGCTACTTCAGACTCTACCCTCTCCTGGGCAATCTTAACCAGAGTGAAGTTCTAAATCTGGATCCAGTCTTGCTCAGCTGCTCAAGATGGTTCCTGACTCTCACTTCACCAGTAAAAACTTCTGAGAATGGCTTTCAGGCCTTTGAGCCTGGTCCCAGCCACTCTTTCAGGGTCACTTTCTGCTCCACTTTTGTCGTGTACTTCTACTCCGAGTGCTCCTGAAGACATCACCCACAATCACTCCTCAGGCCTTGGCCTGTGCTCTTCCTTCTGCTCAGAAGGTTCGCTTCCCCTCCTTCCTTTGTCAAAACCCTACATATTTGCAGGATCTCCTCTGGCACAGTTTCCTTAATTCCCCAGCTACTTCCTTTTCTTTGGTCCCTTAACATTATTTCTGCATGATCATTAGTTATATTTATGTCTTCTCTCCTACTTGATTAAGGTACCTTTTGGGCAGAGAGACTGTATCTTATTGTCTTTGTACCCTGTACTGAGCTCAGAGCCTTGCACACAGTAAGACAGCAAAGCACGCTGAACTGCAGAAAAAAACAATCAGGGGACCAAAGCAGATGTACCAGCATGGCAATGCAATGAATAGAGGTGATACTCATGCTGTGCATGCACGACCACTGCAAATGCATGGTTAAAGAACTGAAGAAACTCAAAAGAGTGCAACACGGAGAAAACAGGAATATTTAATATTAAAAATGTACATAAAAACCTTCACAGCTATATCACAAGCTATTACTAAATAGATGTCTGCATTTATGAAAAAAAACAAAACAAAACTAGAAACTACCCAATTTTCCAAGAATGAGGACTGGTTCAATAAAATCTAATACATACATATCATAGAACACAATGCATACTTCATCATATGAAAGTGTAAAAGGATATATAAGGACACTGAAGTAAAGGAAGGGCAAAAGGAGGTTGACAGTTGTGAGTACATGGAAGAGTTTACTCTTGTATTATTATTAAGTACTAGGGGCCCGGTGACAAAAATTTGTGCACTCAGGGGGTCCCTCAGCCTGGCCTGTGCCCTCTCGCAGTCTGGG
>PVJC01005619.1:0-58320 GCA_004026665.1 Murina feae
GCAGAGGGGGAGAGAAGGAAGCCCAGATGCTGGCCCAGTCAGCCATCCAGGTGGAAATCCAGACTTTGTCATAAGTTTTGGCACCTGGAACTTGGTCTCTTGGAGCCTCCATTTTCTCATCTGTAAAATGGGAGCAATTATACCAATGTCCAAAATTGTCATAGAACTAAATGGGGTAATTCATGGAAAGCATTTAGCAGAGGTGCCCAGCACATGGCAGGTGATTGATAAATGTCAGCAAAGGGCTTCCTGGATGGAAGAAAGGCAATCCTGGAGGGAAAAAGAACACTAACGAAGGTCTTTTATGTTAGTAGCAGTGGGATGGAGAAGGCAGGAATTAAGAAGTTTTGCAGACAGAATAAAGAGAATTTGCTAACTGAATATCAAAAGTGAGCTGTGAAGGCTGAGGGGGAGAAAGCTAGGCCTGGTTGCTATGCCAACATAGGAAGCAGGTTTGGGGAGGTTGCTATGCCAACAGAAGAAGCTGGTTTGGGGAAGGTGAATGTAGGGAGAGGTTATTGATTTTTCCTCTAGGGCTTGTGGGGTTAGAGGCGCCTTGGGGATATTCAGGTGGGAATGTCCAAATGAAATTGGAAATGTGAGCTCAGGGCCACAGGTCTGGGCTCCTTGCTGGTTTACAGAAGGTGACTGACGCTGTGGGCATGGCTCAAAAGTTCCCACCACTGGTGGGAAGAAAGACTTGAAGACCAGAAATTCTGGAAATGTTAAAGGGATGGTGGGGGAGGGGCTCAAAGGGGACAGACAGCTACTTCAGGGCCATGGTGGCACTCGATGAAGTGGAAAGGGGACATTTCAGCCTGGACACAGTCAGAGCTCAAGGACGGGCCTTCAGAGAGGGAGGGCTAGGACCACAGAGGGTCTGCTCTAGAGCCAGCCCCATAGTCACAACGCAGCCCAGCCAGGCGTCCGCAAATCAGAATCCATATGCGGCAGCTCTGTCCCTGAGCTGCATCATCACGGTTCTCAGCCGGACTCCGGCTTGGTGGGGAGTCGGGCACAACCTCCGCATGGAGTTCTTTGGAGAAGGCAAGGCCCAGGGAGCCATGGTGGGCTGGGGGCGCCTCCCCATGCGGGCTGGAAGCTGGGATTGAGGTAACCATCTTAAAATTCAAAAGTGGTGTCTTCATGAACTGACCAAGTAGAAACTGGTGCCCTGGTCACTTCCTGACTTGATTACTGGACTTCGTCATTGATCCTTTGCATTAGAAGGCGGGCAGCACAGAGCCCGACGCCAGCTCCACTCGTCCGAGGCCGCGTGTCAGTTCGGTGTACGGGCCCCCATCCGCACTGAACAGCAATAGCAGCCGTCGTGTGCTGGGCTATTATTGCCAGGCCAGGCACTGTGACAAGCTGTTTGCAGGGGTTCTCTCATTAGACCCCAATTACAAACCTATGATGCTACTCAATTCTCAGTATGGCTTCTGAGCAGAGAAGCCAGCTATACATACGCGATCTTGTGCTGTCTTCCTTGCACGTGAGAATTCTTAGGGCTGGAGCTGGAGGACTGCTGGAGGGAGCTGGGAGCGGGGAGGCACTGTCAGAATGGCCGCCCAGGAGGTGGTAATAGCAGGGGGTCCCAGGGCAGGAAAAACTGGTGGGACTGGCAAAGCCTGCCTAGGGCTTCGAGGGCCACACGTGGACCCAGACCCCAGGACTTCAGCAGTGAGCATGCACTTGAGCACAGACAGCCTGGCTGCAGGACTTCATGTCTGGAAGAGGCGGGAACAGGGCTGAGGCCAGGACCCACGGCCTCCGTGGGCTGTCTTCCCTTCTGTGGGTTCAGAGGCCTGGTGTGTGCAGGAAGCCTGGGCCTTCCTCCGACTGTCTGGAATTTCTGAGGTGGGGCAGGCCGGCCTTGATTCACTCCACCTAAGGAGAGAATCTTGGTTGCAGATTTCAGAGTTTAGAATCAGGCTCGATTCCAGAAGTCTAGGGTTGTGGAGGAGTCTGCTTAGTGGTTGGTTGTGGGGGCTCCGGAGTCAGGAAAATCTGAGTTGAAAACCCCATTCTCCTAGGAGCTGTGAGGCCCGCAACCACTGTTTGCCTCTCTGGCCTTAGTCTCTTTACCTACACAGTGGGGACGGCAATAGTACATTTCCTCCTAGGGTTGCTGCAAGAGTCAAACGGAAAGTCTGGGTGAGGAACCTAGTATGGCCTGTGGTGTGGAGCATGCTGGGCTCATCCAGCTCATCCCGGGAGAGCCCTCCGAGCATCCCTCACCACACCAGTGTGAGGAGCAGCATGTTGGTGGCTGGGCATCGCCAGGGTGGGCCTGTGTCCCCACAGAGCACTGAATACCAGCTACTGGTGTTGCCAACTCTCATATCTGAGCACATCTTAATTTATATCTGGATATAATGGGTTAAGAGCCAGTTCTTTGCTTCTCCAAGATTTCCAAGGGCATCCATTCTTCTCATCATCTCCTGTAAAAATCCCCACTTATGATTTGGTATCTTTATTACTGGAATGTTTTATTTTATCTCATCTATAGCACCTTTTGATGAATGTTGAACCTTTTATTTCCCCCAAAATAAACAGGAAGCTTCTACATAAAGCAGATTTTTTTGGGGTGCAGTTTAGCACTGCAGAAAGAGTCATTATGGCAAACAGTATGGGGGATCCTCATGAAATTAAAAACAGAACGTCCATAACCCAGGAATCTCACGTTTGGTATCTAGCCAAGGTGGACAACTAACTCAACGCGAGTCTATAACAAGAGCTCCCAAAATTTTGAAGGTGAGGGCCTGGCTATTAAGATCACAATTTGGAAAATCAACACACATTTTTGTGGCTGCTACTCCGAGCCAGGCACTGTGTCAGGCACAGACGGAAACCAGAGATGAAGTCTGCGCTGGAGGAGACAGAAGCCCGAAGTAACAGTCAGATGATGCAAAGGTTTGGGAAGACTGGAGGCATCTTCCAAGGGCACATCTCGGAGCCAGCCTTGCCCTGGGGAGCAGGAAAGCCGGGTGGGGCAGGTGCCCCTTGTCAGCCTCACAGGGAGAAGAGGCTGCTAACCAAGCGTAGCAAGTGAAGAACACGGAGGCATGGAATTCAAACAAAGTCACCTGCTCATAAGGAAACACCGGGTTTGGAAAAGGCATTCTAAGGTCTCATCTTTTCTATCTCTCAAAAGAGTAACAAGGGTAACAAGCATTCAGATCACCTAAAATCTATCACTTTTGTTGGGTATGTTTCTCTTTTGGTCCTCAACACTGATGCAGAGAACACATATTGTATTTCTGATACAAAAGCCAGGGCTGTTTGTGGCTTTGACTTTATGGTGTGGAGAAAGTACTGAGACGGGAACCTGGGAAGATGCTGGAGCTTGTATCTCTTTCACCACAAATGAAACAATAGTATTTGGGTGACTCAAGAGAAATCTGTAGGTTCTCAGAAGGCATTGCGAGTGCATCGGAAATCAGGCTAAAAATAAGACACAGGTTCTCTTGTGATTTCTGAAACATCTCTTTGTTTAATCATAGAATCCTTTTCATCTTCCATTCATCATAAATAATCCACTTCATTACTTTACCAATCCTTTGAAAAAATTTGGTATTTAGCATAAACAAACACTGAACATTAGTCAGAGGTGTGTTAATTTTAAATAGAATAGAAAAGAACTTGAAAAAAAACCCACAAAAATTTTAAAACTTGGAAAATAATCAAATTTCATAACAGCCATTAAAAAATATAGGTGGAAAAATGGATAAACATAAATATAATCTAATTATTTCTTTCATAAATACACTTAGACAAAACAAATGCATAGAACAGATAGCTTGACAATACATAAACATAGTAAAGTATTTTCAGACATGAATAATTAAATCCCAATAAACATGAATTACAAATAAAATTTAATTCTGTTTTTCCTTTATGGAAAAATATGCCACAGCATTTGTGTAAAAAAAATAGGCATAAACATATCACTAAAGCCACCAAAATTCACCATGTAGATTAAAAAAAAAAGAATTTTCTTTTTTTAAGCAAAAGATGTTATAGTATTTTCAGTTGAATATTATCCCATAATCACACACCTACTATAGGTGTTTGACAAGAGAGGTAGATAAGTTGGGGGCAAAAACAGTATTCTAATGCTAGCTTTTATTGTAACTCAGTTTCATTTACTGTGAACTTTAAAGAAGTTTACAGGAACAGAACACAAAAATCTTTCTGAGCTCCATTTGTAAGCATCCAAAGTATCAAACAAAAGTCTCGACAATGAAAATTCTTGACAAATAGCCCATTTAGCATAGTTTTATGCAAGGTCTGGCACTAGCTTTAAAATCGACACTGAGGATAACTGTTCTGAAATTTGTGAAATTCAGTGATGTTGAAATGACTCAGAAGCCCACAGGAGGTGAGACCTGGTAGGAACAAGAATATAAAGTCACTTGATAGGTTTCTAAGGAATGATTTTTCTTTTGTTGACAAAACAACAAGACAGCTGCTGAGGACAGTGTGGCCCCAGTGTGACCCCAGGAGCCGATCTTGTATGTCAAATCAAGAAAGACACATGGAGAGGATGCCACAGAGGGTGTGCGGGAAGCAGAGAGAGTGTTCCCCTGACTTATATATTGCTCTATTCTCTCTTTGGGTCCAGTGAATGCTCTTCAATCATAGAGGCAAATATTCGACACTGATTTGAAAGCCGAAGCCCAGTTGGGAATGAATTTTACTTAATAATTTGGTCAATAAATGGTTTTGCATTTTCTGTGCCCATTTTTTTTTTCCATTTGGGTAGAAAGAATGTGTATCTGTAACATCTGTTTGCATCTATGACCTTCATATTTCCATTTATTCACAACAGCAATCTGATTTAAATTTTTTTAAATGTCGCAATCATTTGTCAAGTCTGCCAAGGAAATTTTCATTTATAACTTGTCTCAAAGGCCGTGAGTGTGCTTAATTCAAGGATGTAACAGGCTGCTTCTGGCTAACGGGTGATTTGTGCTCAGCACATCTATGTAACAGGAAAAGTTTTTCTCAGTCGTGGAACGTGAATATGGTCCATCATTAATCGCTGATGCTCTCAAACTGATAACATTTTTGTGTCTCACGTTTGGCTGTTAGGAGTTTGCGAGTATGTTGTAAAATAGGAAAGAAATTAAATTGGAAGAAAAAGGAAAAATCTATGATTTGAAAATCCTGAAAGCCATATCTTGTAGTTTTCCTCAAAACTTCACTTAATTGACTATAACTCAACCATCAGGTCTTTTCTTTGAAGCAGCTTATAGTAAATTTAAGACACATACTATCACAATTTCTGATCATGGCACAGAGGAATTTCTGTGTAGAAACTATTTGAAGGAATGTCTAAAAAATGATGTCAAGGAATGCAGATAAATTATGCTTTCAGTCTATGACTCTTGCGGAGTTGATAAGAGGCATGTCACAGTTGTAGAAGAAAATCACACAGGAAATCAAAGTACGTGAGCAAGACTTTGGAAGTAGTCCCCGTCTTTGGAAGGGCATTGCTCTGATGGCACGACCTCCTTTCGAACAGTACAGTAACCATGACAGAGCTGTATGCACAAAGCGGGGGCTTTTGTCACTTATGCTGACTGTTCCCTGCGTTAGGAAAAGAAATATTAAACAACTCCAAAATACTGCACCACCCCTGGCAGTAACCGAGAAAGTCGTTTTTGGAAATAATGCTCTTGTCAAATACATTTGTAAGGCACTTCAACAGTTATATCATTTTCTGTGTGTAAAAAAATAAAATATGCATCGAAGCAACATTCACAAGTACGAGTCTCAGGACTGTGCACAACCCTGTACATATGTACATCGCCGCAGACCGGGCACCTCCTGCTATACGATTGGCCTCGTCAGCTTCACTCCCTGCAAGAGAGGAGAACATGCAGTTCAGAGTTGGACAGCATCCATGAGCCGTGTGCATGTGTCAATCAACACCAGATCCTCGATGCTACGAGAAGGAAGAGGCCCAGACAGCACTAGGTAATCACTGACCCAAACCTCTGTGACACAGACATCATCTGCCCACCTCCCTGGCCCGCAGACTGTCACCTCCCCAGCCTGGCCTGGCCACTCACACAGTCCCCTGTGCACTGGAGTTGCCCCCAGGTCTCAATGGTATTGCCTGCAGGGCCATCGTGCATACCCTTGTGATGGGTGCTTTGTGTTTGTTTTGGTGCTCAAATGGGAGGGGTGACATCCTCAGCCTCTGGATGATCCTAAGTCAGACAGTGGCCCAGTGTGAGAAGATGAAGAGCACGGTCCAATGTCGTCTCCCCCTTGGAAATGCTTCTTATCTGCAGAACGAATGCCAGAGCTTGGAAACATTTAGAAAGTTTCACTCTGATCCATCTGCTGTTGCTATGTATGCTAATATATCATTATTAGGGCATCGGGATTTTCGGATAACTTTCTTCATTCTCTGTCAGAATTTATATATAGAAATTCTGGTCTATAATGCACATATACATTGAAAAATATAAACATAATTATACCTGAAAGTCTTCAAAATAGGTAAACGGTAAACAGTAAAGAATAAGGTACTAACATGCTCCTCTACCGACCCTGAGGGGAGGACCAGGCCGGGAGCGCAGCACAGAGTGGCACTCCCTAATGCTTTGTTAGTAACTAAATGAGGGATGATGTTGGACGCGTTAATCTTCCAGGTAGGATCCCGGGGACCTAGGGTGCTCCTTCGAAGAGCAATGTGCACTTCTGTCTGGAGTGTCCTCATGGTGCAGGAGAAAGGTTTTGGGAGCCAAAGAGACCAGAGTTCAAGTCTTAACTCTAACATGGACTAAAGCAGCCACACGGCCTGGCGCAAGCTGCTCACTCTCCGAGCCTATTTCCCAGGCTGTACAGCGGGGGTAGGGGAGCTGCTGCAAACAGTGTTGCAGACACTAATGGGCAACACTGACAGCAAAGAAAACCACGGCAGCTAGCTTTAGTCAGACACCTGCCACACGCTCTCCCACAGCCCCGAGGAGATACCAGCATCCGTCCTCGAGAGGCAGACACTGAGGGGCAGAGGAGTGCTGTGCCCCAGGTCACCAGTGGGCAGGGGCAGAGCCGGCTGCTGGCTGGCTCACGGGTCACATGTGCTTTGAGTGTATTTACTGAACATTCACCCCATTGCACCATGCCCTTCAGTATGAGCAAATGGAAAGGAGCTTTACAAGCTGCGTTTTAAGTATAATTGTACTTTTACAACCATACAAAACATTTAACCTCAGCCCTCCTGCTCACACTGCAGTGGATCCATGCATCATTGTTGGATTTAGTTAAGAAAATAAGTCCCCTGAGCATGAGACCATGCAGTGTGTGAACAACTAACATTCAGAGCAGCATTTCAATCCGATTCGGATCCAAGTAAGGTCTGTCCGGAGTCCCACCTTCTGCCGCGACACCATCCACGACTTTATCGTGGGCACCAGCACGCTGCCCAGGAGGATCTGCACCGGGTGGTAGATGAGCAGAGGGACGGAGATCAAGGAGAGGTGCTCGTGGCCCGCAAACACGATCTTCAGCATTGGGATTCCTGACGGACACAGGGAGGAAATCAAGAGGCACATTCAGTCGTCAATTAAGGACCTTCTCCATTAACATTGGAACTTGGATAGGTCATGGCCACATTCCCTGGGGGGGGAGGTGTGTGTGTGACAGGACCGGAAAAGGAAGGTCTCAAGTGAGTCACCGAGTTGGTTCATCCTCTTTTCACTACCTAAGCTCTGAGCTCTACCTGGAACCAATGAAAGCCCAAAAGGTGCTCGGTATTTGAGGGCACCGGTGACTCTTGCTGCGTGAGCAGCCTGTCCAACAAGGAGGGGGGGGGGAGAGGGTGGAGGAGAGTTGCGTCGGGAAGGCTGAAAAACCCTGGAGGGGCCAAAGTTCAAAATAGATCCTTCCTTGCTGAGTTGTGGAATAGAGAGGCCTTCCTGGCACCATTTCAAAGCCCCAAAGTTCACTTTTGAGAGCTGGAAGGATATGGTCAGATAAGGTATGGTATACACTGCTGTAAGGAGGAGGGGACTTTAGCTCAATGAACACTAACAAAGGCTTTGCCTGTTCTCACGTGGCCAAGGGTCTCAGGCGTGCTAGACAGCACTGCGTATGGCAGGCGAACTCTAAGACTAGTGCTGACTGTTTAAACCCACATTGAACGTTTTAATGGAGTTCAGGTACACGAATACTACTTCCTGAGTCTACACTCTATTTACACCAAGGGCACGGTGTGCATATTTTGTAAGCAGCTGACTATAGTGTGTATCTATTAAGCTTCCATAACACAATCCAGACACTGGCAGTTGGTTTTAATATGGCTCAGTGGTCAGGACTGGTGTGTACGTGTGTCAGCTCTGTCACCTGAATCGCTGTAATGGCTTAGCTTTCTCCTCATTTCTTTAGAATAGCTTCTGAAAAGGACCCCAGCTCCAAGCATGCACAGTGAGGGCACAGAAATCACCTTTTATTATAACTCATGGAGGGAAAGCTCCGTGTTTTCAGTTATTTGTGCTTCCGGTAAGTTCCGCACCTTCACTAAACATGCATTTTCACTGCTGCTTCCTTTCTCCTAGCCTCACGTCACGGCTGTAAACAGAAAACACTCTACTCTTCCCAACAACATCCCTCAGAGCTTCAAAAGCACAGGTTGAGGTTTTAGCACAGTTTCTGTCTTCTTGCCGATAGAAAAGTCAAAGGTTTCTTTTAAAAAACAATATGCTCAATTCGTTCACGGTTGAAAAGCCACATCTGACATTGGAAAGTTGTTCCGACGAGAAAAGGAGAAGATGTGAGCACACCCATCCTGTTTCCGGGAAAGATGACTTGGTCCAAAGGAATGATGCCGAGAAGCTGGGGATGGGGGTGAAGGAAAGGTGGGGCTCCAGGGAGCACATGAAATATGGGGATATTTGCCCTTAAAGGTGATCAGAGCAGGGGTTTCTGACCCCAAATTTGAGGACTGTGGCTGCTGAGCTAAAACGCCTGAGGTGTCTGTTCTTGGCTAAGCCCTGGGCTCAGAGTCACTGGGCACAGAGGGAAGCCAGGAAGACAGGTGGCTGCTGCTACCGCAAGTCAACAGGAAACCGACTGCAAGACATACAAGGTGTCCCAGTGTCCGAGACATCAGAGGTCCACCTGCATGCGACGGGTTAGGTAGAGACAGCAATGCTAAGGGCAAATGGTTCGCAGGTACTGAGCGCTTACTGGATGCCATGCGCTGTCCATCTCATGCTTTCCCACATTAACTGAACTAGACCTGTGTAGGTAGAGCACAGGAGGTTTATCTCGGTGCAGTGGCTGATGCAATGCTGTGAGTGCACTCCAGCAGTTCAGATCTTTCTGGCAAACCAGGAAGATGGCAACGCCCGCCTGAGCCCCTCCTAGAGCCACGTACACAGTACCCCGACCTTCATGCTCATTGGCTCCCTAAGAACATATTCCATGATTGGCCACCTCCACTATATATACTCTGTACTTCCGCAATAAAATTAGACCTGCATCACAGAACCTGGTCTCCGGAGTAGTGCATGCAAGCGTCCTAGCGCTAGGGGCTCCATCGTCCTCACCCCTGGGAGACTCCCTGCTTCAGGCCTGGCAATAACCCAGAGGCTGATGAAAACTACCTGTGCACCGTTTTCCTGGTGAGGAAACAGAAACTTTCCCCATGGTGACGTCGGAACTGCCATGCAGGCAACTTGGGTTTCCAGTTCCCATGTCAGGGGAGACGCCATGGGGACTGCAACTCCTCGAAGCAGAACAGGGCCTGGTGTGCAGACAGAAGTCCTTGTGGGCTTATTCTGCATAGGGTGGGGGGTGGGGGGCTCCTGTGATTCATGTGGATGAGGGACTAAGTGACTCTGGGGACCACCCTGGAGAGAGAGACAGAGACAATCCAAGTCTTTACCCTCAAGAAGCTTCCAGGGTACAGTGACCTCCACCTTCTGTGGACCCGAATCCACCCTCCACCTCACCGGGAGGAACGTCTCTCCTGCCTGTGCTGGACTTCCCACACCAGCTCCAGACAGGCTGTCCTGTCCATGCCATCTTCCACTCTGCACCAGTGACCACTGTTGAGCACAATCTGATCATGTCGTCAGGCAGGCATTTATCATTTGGACGAGGACCTTCTGACTGGCCCCCTCTGTGTCTCACTCCTCCCCTCTCCTGCCTCTGTGCTCAGCCATGAGGAGCCCCTGGGTGTCCTTCATCACCAGCTCAGCCGTGCGCCATTCCCACACCCTGTCTCACCTATGGGCCTTTGCACTTGAGTTCCTTTTGCCCAGAATGCCCTCACCCACTTGACCACCTCAATCTTTCAGCCCTTCATTCCTTAAGCTGCAGCCAAGGCTGGCTTCTAGTGCTCATCTCAGCCCAGGGTCCCAGCACTTGGTATCATTGTGTTTTCCTCACTGAGCTCAGCTTCTTAGGGTCTAAGACCATTTCTTTTTCAGCTCTGAGCATCCAGTAGGTGCTCAAGAGGAGTGTGCTGAATGCATGGGTTTGTATTTTTCCAGATCCCACCGTTACTGTGCTGACTGTGACTCCATGTTTATTACATTCACTAACTAGGTAAAAAAGCGCAATGACTTAAAAAAAACCAAACTCACTAGAAAGAGTTTTCTTTTAAAAGTAAAATTTAAATAGAGGACTCTTTTCATCTCGCCATCACTGCAGTTAATATAAATGAAGGAAATTAATTTTAATGCACCCAGGTACTGATTCTGTGTCACCATGGCTGACAGGAGCCAACGAGACTTTATGAGGTGGCATCTGACTTTATGGAAGTGAACACTAGGCATGCATTTACAATTTTACAGGGACTTTAAGCTGTCATGCTGAAAAATGTTTATAAAACATTAATCAAAAAATGCCTCTTTAATACAATGCATTGTCTGAAAGATGTTTGAAGGCGCACACTGTAAATGGATTCTTTTTCTGACTAAAGTAATTTCCACCCAAAGCATTTCCCCACTGCTCTACACACACACCGTGTGGCTAGATAAAGAGCCCTTTCGAGGCGCGTCACTGCCTGATGCGAGCACTCAGGAAATCCCCAATGTGCAGCATGCCACATTTCCATGTCGCACATGACACATTCGTCTAAAATTACCCAACAGAGTTTGACACGGCAGCATCTTCCATAAGCACAGCTTTCAACAGACATCTGCCTGGTAGGAACTTCAAGTGCAAGCTTTCTTCTTCTAACAAGCAAGGAAGGGGTTCCTTTTATCCTTTTCTTTTATTCTTTGTTCCCAGGATGGAAGGGATAAAACAATATGAACCGGAACAGGTCCCCCCCACCCCCACTTTAAATATGTTTATTTTATGTTCTCTGAGTTACAATATTCCCTTTGTATCAGGGTTCGAGTTTCAAGTTACTACTTTCTACTGGATGAACTGTTTTCTATTTTTCCTTGAGAAACAGCTATCTGTCTTCAGAGATTAAACATGGGCTTTTGTATAATTTCCACTACATGGTTATTTATAGTTCACAATATAAAAACTATTGACTTCATGTTATTGTTTAGAGTATATTTTGCTTGTTCTCTATCTCCCTGCACACTGTTCTCTATCGCCCTATCTATCTATCTATCTATCTATCTATCTATCTATCCATTAAAAAATACTCTTTGGGCCTCTGCTGTCTGTGAGTTACTGTCCCCGTGCTGAGGACATAAGGAGAACACAGGCAAGGTTCCTGCCTTCTTGGGGCCTTGACTACCTGAACTTTCCCCCAACTAAGGGATGAATGTCCCCCTTTCTGTCACTGGCTTACCCAGCTTCTACAACTCAAACTTTGGGGATCACCTTGACTAACCCCATTTGTCTTTCCAACTCCATAGGAAGCCACCAGCTCTACATGACGCTCCTGCAGATTCTCCCCTCCGCCCAAACTCCCCTTCCCTCGGGTTTCACTACACCTTCCTAGTTCAGTTCCTCAAAAAATCAAGCCAAGGTGACTCTTCAGCCTCCTGCCAGAGCCCATGTTCAGACTCTTCCCTTCATCAATGTTGCAGAACAGCCGGATTTATCTTCCTGAAGCCCATATCAATGAAAGCCCACTCCCTGCTCAGAATCACACGGACTTCAGTGCAAACCACTGTTACTACCCTCTGCAGGAAGTGCTCGCTGCATGCCAGTGCTTTGCCTGCCCCGTCCCACGCCCTGTCCCGCCTGTGGGCCTTCGCACTTAATCCTTCAGCAGCCCATGGTGGCAGTTTCCCCACTTACAGAGGAGGAACCGAGGTGTCGAGCAGTTAGGTGACTTGTCTGCCATCGCACATCCAGGCAGGTGGTGGAGGAAGATTGGACCCCAGTCTCTTACTTTGCATCATGAAGCGATGTTAACTCCATCAAACCCAACTTTCCGCTGATTTGCCCTCCCGGGCTCCGGCCCAGCTCTGCCTTGTCTTTGTAGCGGCTGAGCCCACCTGGGTTTGTCCTTTCTCGCCAGGTGCCTAAATCCTACTCTGGGTTCTCTTGGACTCCGCTTTGCATTTTCCTCCACCATGAAGGTGGCCCTCCGTTGATGTCTTCCTCTTTTTTGTGTAGGTTTTGTTTCCCCTGAACACAGGCCAGTATTATAATTCTCTTTGACTCTCCTATGGTGTTTTTAAGCACAGGACTGGTACTCAATACATAAGTGATTGATTATCTAGGAATAGGTGCTAAAGTAATGTTTCCTGTTGAAAGCGACAGGATGTGGAACACACACCTGATGCTTCACTGGGCTGTAAAGGGAACTGTTCACACACCCCTCTGGGGAGGACTGTATTTTATAGGATAAAAATAGGAGCAGGAGAGGAAATATTTTGAAAATGCCCTTTGTGTCTTTTGGAATCTAATATTACACTTACTTTCTCACTCCAATCACCTGGACCATTTCCTGTCTTTCAAAGATCCGCTCGCCTGAATTCACACGGCTTGTTCCCATTTAAGTGCTTCCTCTGACTCTTTACTGAGCTCTGGAGAGAGCTGCTGGCCAACCGGGGGTCCAGTGGCTTCTCTCTTTAGTTGCCATGGTGATTTCCACTTTTGTTTAGTTTGTTCTTAGTTAGAAACATCCATAACTTTACTATCCAAATGCCCTTCACATTGTTATTTGAATTCTCGCTCTTCCTGGTCAGTGGATCTCTCAGGAAAGCCCACGTTTGCCTTTGACGGTCACTGGGATGGACAGTCTCCCCAATCAAAATGCAGTCCAGCAAGGCGGTCAGTGTTTGAGAAACACGAACCCTCTTGTCCGGCATCGCTAAATGCCAATCTCCATGTCCTCTTCCCCAGCACATGTACACACACACACACACGCACACAAACCCCACAGTCTTTCTCTCAGAGACAAATAGTCACAGAAAATCAAACTCACCGGCACTGATTTATTTCAATGATTAAACAAAGGGACCATTCTGTGCCATTTCTAGAGCATGAAATGAAGCTTTAATAAGGTCCAAAAGCAGCTTTGGAATTTGGTTACAAAAGGCTTTCAGGAAGGATTATCCCAAAGCAAGCTAGTTGTTAGTGACACAGATGTCTCATGCAGCCATCGATAATCCATGCCTGGGGCAGTACAGTGCAGTAGGAAAGAAGCCTGCAGCCAAGTCAGAAAGCCCTGGGCTGGAAACCCATGTCCACCTCTTCATCCTGAGTGACCATCATGGGGTAAGCTACACAAGCCTCAGTTTTCACATCTGTAAAATGTACCTACTTTGTAGGTGTTTTTTAAGGGAAATAATATGTCTGGTAAGTAGTAAGTCTTCATTGTTATGTGCCAGACACTGGGGTCAGTGCAGTGAACAAATGGGCAACCCCCCTCCCCCACCCCCGTCTTATGCTCTTACTCAGTTAACAGGGAGAGAAGAAAGACCAAGCCGAAGCCAGGCAGGCGAGGAGCAAGCCCACCAATCACAGGGGACTGAGAAGACGCAGCACTGCTGTCAGAGGTCGTCAGGCAAACGAATTCAGGGAGCCTGTGTCACCCTGATTTTTAGAGTAAATAGGAAGGCCACCTGCCTCCAGGTGATGGCCTGGGGTCCTGGGTCCGTCAGAGGCCTGCTGATCAGCGGAGAGCTGCCCAGGTGTGGTCCCTGACAAGTATCAGTGGGCACTGCAGCGGGTCATGCAGTGAGGAGCACAGAGGCCTGAGGAGCCCTAGCATGAAGAGCTGCTGGACAGTATGAGCACAGCGCGCCAGAGGGTGAGACCTAAGAGTATCATCTACCAGGAAAGGTCTGAAAGGGAGAGGCACTCCTTTCAACCAAGGGGCTTGTGTGGCTGGCCTTTGACTCGCTTGGAATAGAAGTTGGTTTGTGAGCATTTTCGGCCCATTAGGAAAACCAAAGATTGTGTTTTTGCCTTCAGGTACCTGGGCTGTGATGCTACCACTTTGCTGAAAGTTTTATGTCAATAAAGATGCAAACTAGACCCAAATGAGCATCTGGTGCTGCTTTTGTTTTAAAATATCGTATTTTCTGGCATATAAGATGACTGGGCGTATAAGATGACCCCCAACTTTTGAGAAGATTTTCCTGGGTTAAAAAGTCTGGATGGAGACCGTATGTGGCACAAAAAGGAGTCAACCTGAGACACTTGAGGTCTCCGTTCGGCTCCATTGAAATGAATGGAGTGCGGCCATTTTTGAGCTCTCCCCACCGTATGCGGTGACCGCAGATTTTCCAGTCCAGCTTGGAAGTTTCAGCACTCACCCTATAAGATGACACTCGGCGTATAAGACGACCCCCGACTTTTGAGAAGATTTTCCTGGATTTAGGCAAGTTCTGGTGAGAAAGGATGTTTCATTCCAGCACTCACCAGATGCTGGAATGAAACATTTAACTCCACTGAGGGAAGGTGTCGGCCCTCAGAAGACTGGTTGCACCTCACCTGTCTGGAAGCACCGTGGGAGTACTTAGCGAGCAGGGAGTTAAGCATGAACTGAACTGCGCCGAGGAGCCTGCATGCGAACACGCTGTGTCTCCAGGAGGCGTCGCCATGTTGAGGGAGACCAGCGGGCAGGAAGGGCAGTGAGATAACTTTTTCACTTCTCCAGGCTGTGAACGAAGAGTCGTCTGTCTTCTAAAGGGAAAGTCTGGCTTCTGTTCACATTCGAGGATGTGAGAACATCAGAAATAGAAACGAGGATTTCACATGACCAAAGTCATGCAAAGTCACCAGAATGTATTAGACAGGGTCATCGACACAGCGGGCTGTCTCATGGCCCTGAGAAGCCTGGTTTAGTTTCATAGTATGTTTTAGGCACATTGTCACATAAATAAAGGAAAGCACGTGGACATTCTCAGACTGAGGCAAAGAAAAACAGTTTTCCCCAAAGTTTTATATCCATAATCCTCTTAGCAGTGGATAGTGGAACTTCCAAAAGGCTTCAGAAATTAACTTCTTAGTTAAGTGGTAAACGTGAGTAAGCTGTGACCCCAATGAACAATAATTGTTTTTAATGTATATTTTTTAAAAATATCAGCAACACCTCTGGTGATAACTTTCTTCTTCTTCTTCTTTTTAAATCTTCATCCAAGGGTATTTTTTAATCCTCACTGGAGGATATATATATTTTTAATCCTTACCCGAGAGAGAGGGGGAGAGAGAAACGTGAGAAAAAAACACCGATTGGGTGCCTCCTGCATGCATCCTGACCTGGGCTGGCGATCGAGCCTGCAACCAAAGTACATTGAGACCCTTTGGACCGTGAGCCTATGCTCTAACCACTGAGCAGCCGGCTAGCATGGTAGCTTTCTTCTTGATGCACCATGTGTATGATGAACACAAACCCCAGAAAAGGTGCCTTCTGACATAGAAGAACAAGGCAGCTTTGATTTAGGGGATTAGAAATCAGTTATTTACCCTTAAATCTACCTCTTAAAAAGGCTGCCTTGGGTTTCCGGGGTGTGTAACCTGCCCAGATGGCGTCCTGCCCTCTGGCTCCTGCCTTTCATTTATTCTCAATGATACATGGAGTGAGCAGTTAAGACCTCCCTCAGAAGACACTTAGGCAGAAGAAATTAAGGAAAATCTGGGAGTCATTTCTGGAAACGATGATCTCCTCTGTCTCCTTAACCACTGAGTACCTAATGCATCTAATAACAGAGAATTGTGGATCCCACAAATTGGTATGCACGAACGGCCAATTTTATAAACAAATAAGTAGGTATATCCTTGCCTTCTGTTTCTGTTGGAACTCAGTGGAACATAAAGGCAGACACAAGAAGTGGTCCAAGGCAATGGCCATCAGCCCTGGCCGCGTCTCAGAACCATCTGCCTGGGTGGCTTTCTCAAAACTCTGCCTGAAAGATTCAGAGTTAATGGATGTGGGAAGGGGTCCCAGCACCTGTTACTGGATGGCTTCTGGGTGATTCCAGGTGGGCCAGGTTCAGAGCTGAGTCTGGTAACAAAGGGGAGTGAGAGGACATCAGGGGATTCTGGAGGTGGACTGAGGTACTGCTGCGGACCAACTCTGTGTGAACTGGGGGACCTCTCTGAGGCTTGGTTTTCTAGTGTGGACAATGTGATCAATAATAGCTATTGTGCAGGGTTGCTGTGAAGCATAAATGAGATGATAGGCAATTTAGGCGCCTAATACAGTGCCTAGCATGTCCTAGGCATCCAGGAAATACCAGAGCCTTCTGCTTTTAATGTTTCAAAGTGTCCTCATATCTATTTTCTGATTTAATGTTTGCCTCAACCTGGTGAGATGGGAGAAAAATATAGGCTTGCCAGTTTGGAAGTCTCTCTATGCCTGGCTGATGTAGAATTTCATCTCATTTTATTATCAAAGTAAATCCTCACAGGCATTTTTTAACTCACTGTGCATTAGCAGTCAAGCACAAAAACAGTCTAAGCAACCTGCATACCCAGCTCTGACCTTCCCCATGCTCTCACTGGCAGTGTGCATGAGGGGGTCACTCAGAGAGGGTGCAGCTCATTCTGGGCATGTGCCCTTGATCAGAATTGAACCCAGGTCCGCAGGCTGACACTCTATCCACCGAACCAAATCAGCTAGGGTGGGACATGTCTTCAAAGTTCTCAGGCAGTCTGCAGATCAAGGAGTCCATTTATCACATTTATCACAGACAGTGACAAGTCAGTAATCTAATCTAATAAAAGCATAATATGCAAATTAACCATCACTATGAGACACCTAAACCATGCCCACCAGCCAAGCCACGCCCACTGGCCAATCAGAATGACTATATGCAAATCAACACAGCCAAGATGGCGGTTAATTTGTATACACAGGCGTGGAGCAAAGGCTGAAGACAGCCTAGAAGGAAGCCAAGTGCTACAGAAGGGAGCCAAGTGGCAGAGAAGGGAAGGAGCGAGGCAGCAGAGATGGGAGGGAGCAAAGCGGCCCAGAAAGGAGGGATCGAGGTAGCGGAGATGGGAGGGAGCGAGGCAGCAGAGATAGGAGGAAGCGAGGCAGCAGAGAAGGGAGCAAAGGCAGGCTTCACTCCCTTCTCTGCTTCTCTCCAGCTCAGGAAGCCCTATTCTTGCAGGAATCTTCCTGCAATGTGCTTCTAGTCATCATATATAATAAAAGGGTAATATGCAAATTAACCCTAACAGCAGAATGGTCACTATGACACACAATGACCACCAGGGGGCCAATGCTCAATGCAGGAGCTGCCTCCTGGTGATCAATGCACTCCGACAGGGGGACCTCTGCTCAGCCACAAACCAGGCTGACGGCTGCCAGTATAGTGGTGGTGGTGGGAGTCTCTCCTGCCTCGTCAGCAGCGCTAAGGATGTCTGACTGCAGCTTAGGCCTGTTCCCCGCTGGCAAGTGGACATCCCCCGAGGACTCCCGGGCTGTCAGAGGGATGTCTGACTGCCAGTTGAGTCCCCTGGGGAGCGGGCCTAAGCCAGTAGGTGGACATCCCCCGAGAGGTCCCAGACTGCGAGAGGGCACAGGCCAGGCTGAAGGAACCCCCACCCCTAGTGCACAAATTTTTGTGCACCGGGCCTTTAATTCATCAATAAAAACCTATTTCTGAATTCATTAGGCTAATTAGTAATGTTACTGGTTGGGTTGATAAATATAACACAAGCATTTGTATAGCTGCTCTCATAAAATAGTAGCTGACTACTCCAGTGAGAATTTTCCATTTTAGCGACTGTCCTGGCACTGAGGTCTAAACTGACCAGTCCAGTCATATACCACACTGCCAACACAACAGGATTTTCAAGTGAATTACTTCATATAAGCACTTACTACAGTGTTTGCCTATTAAGTACTCAATGTTGCTGTTATTATTACTACTACTTCTATTGAAAACATAATAGAGAAACAATTTTTTATTTTTATTTTATTTTATTTTAATATATTCTATTGATTTTTTACAGAGAGGAAGGGAGAGGGATAGAGAGCTAGAAACATCGATGAGAGAGAAACATCGATCAGCTGCCTCCTGCACACCTCCTACTGGGAATGTGCCCACAACCAAGGTACATGCCCTTAACCAGAATCGAACCTGGGACCTTTCAGTCTGCAGGCCGACACTCTATCCACTGAGCCAAACTGGTTACGGCAAGAGAAATAATTTTTAAAATAAATCAATGAAAGGTTTAGAAATTTTGTTACGGAAGCTTAACTAATAAAACCTAAATGTAGGTGATCTTATATCATCGCAAATCAAGAATTATCCCAAGTCTTGATTTATTTCTGGTTCCTTCATGTATCAGGAATTTGGGTTAAAGTTCAGAGAAAAAAGGGACAGCAGAAGCTAACGCCAGCCCAGTAACTCTCTGAGGAAGAGGCTATCACCTTACCAACTGAGGCATAAAGTAGTATTGTTCAGACCTTGGGTTATGACCCATTAATGAGTTACAAAATCAACCAAATGGGTTTTATCTGGAACTTGGATAGATTATGGAATGTATCACCTCCGGTAAGAGTGAAGTTATTTTGTAAAATGTTCACACACATGCAAGTGTGCAATGGATCACCCTGTACAACATATCTTCTCACTGTAGCTTGTGGGTAAACAGGTTGGACAGTCCCTGGCACAGGAACCGTGGATGAGGAGAAGTGTGTGCACCAGGGCGTTGGTCGTCCAGGCGAGCTAAGATGATTGGTTCCTGAGGGTCAGCCCGGGAATCCCCCACAGAGATTTTATTGTCTTTAATTACATACTTGCTGCCTGGAACCTGGGACTTCCTGGAGTTTTATTACAAAGTCTGAATGTTACAGTAGTGATTTTCAGACACCAAATCCAGAATAAAAAATTCAAAACAAAATAGTCTAAAAACCTCTGAGGATATAGTGCATTGCTTTGTTAGAGAACTTACATTTCTCTCTTCATGTGGATCAGAAAATAGCACCAAATGACAGATGCCCCCCTTGTCTCTTGAGCATGGTAGTAAAATCTACCGGCCTCCAACGCCAGGGCATCTGTAAGGGTCAGTCCAACGGCAGCGGATTCCAGAGCTGCCCTTCCTTTCAGAACTGTACCTGAACTGCAGGGCAGAAACATTTAGGGATCTGCCCCAAAGACAAGCTTGTATCTTCTATCTTTACTCTGACTTCTGTTTCCCCGTTAGTAGTTTATTGTCAAACAGCATTCTGGCTCTTAGCTCGCAGGAATGGAGGACAGGCAGCTGTCGCCTCACAGAAGGCAGGGGGTGGGGGCTGGCTCATCAAGACTCACTTTAAATAGGGCACAACCTTTTGTTAAGAAAGAATGAAAGAATGAATGCCAGTCTGTGCCTGGGCCACATGGAAATATGTTTATGGGGACAGTGATAGAGATTAAGATTATGAGCCTGAGGACAGGGCACATCTTATAACCAGCAACACAATCAGTAAAACCATCTTATAACCAGCAATGCAACTGGAGGTAATTTTCTTTTTTAAACAACTGTTGAAACCATCCAAGCCCAAGCTGAGATCACAGTGACAATGCCTGGGATAACACAGCACTTTCTGGTCTCCTAAGCCCTTTCGTATCCTATTATCCAATGCAGCACGGGAAGTCCAGAAGCCCAGACTCTAGTCTCTGCAAGATCTGGGATAAGTTCCTAAGTTTCTTTCTATGCTTTCATTTCTGCACATGCAAAACAGGACAATAATTGCTGATTTGCTAATATTCTGCCTTGTTCAAGTACCATGACATAATGAGTTAAGTGTTTTTAAAAAGTGCTTTTCAATTGTAGGAAGGGTAGTTTTATTAAGATAATAATCTTCATGTGCCAAGTGGAATCACAGATAAGCTTTAAGGGAAAAGAAATAAGAAAGGCAAACTTTCGTATTTCAATTCCATTTCCTCTTGAGAAAATAACCAAGATGTTATTAAATGATCCTCTCGGCCCCAGTCACAGGGAATCGTTTAACCTGCTTGAAAAGCTTCCAAGTAAAACTGAAAACATGAACCATTTCAGCCCCACCAGTGTGGCTCAGTGTTTGAGCACTGACCTATGAACCTGTAGGTCATGGTTCTATCCCTGGACAGTGCACATGCCAGGGTTGCTGGCTCGATCCCCATCTTATAATGAGTAGGGGCCATGTAGAATACAGCTGATCAATGATAGAAACATCGTCATTGATGTATCTCTCCTTCTCTCTTCCTCTCTGAAATCAATAAAAATATTTTTTTTTAAAAAGAACTGTTTCAGATTTGTTTCTCCTCTGAACATCTTTGCAGAGTATTATGGTATCTTCTCATCTTTAGGGAGAAGTGACAGCCGGATTTCCTTTCCTGAAATACTGTAACATCGTTCACAGAACCCATTCCTCTGAAGTACTTGTTTCCTTTCACACAGAGCAGGGGAACTGCTGTCTTACAGAACGGAGACCTGTGAGCGCAGACTCAGACACCTGAAACTGGAAGGAACTCAAGCTCATAACCACCTGCTCATTTCACAGCCGAGGACACTGCGGCCCACAGCTGTTCAGGGATGTGGTCCAGCTGCTGGTGAGAGAACTGGAACTCGGATCCTGACTAGACTCAGGTCAGTGGTTCCTTCTACTCCTTCCAGACGCTGATGTCTACAGAAAAGCTATACTCTTAATGCTTAGTGCCTAGTTTCTGGTCCCAGCTCAGCGACAGGCTCATGCTGGAGCATGAATGTTGGGAGGAAGAGCTGCTTGATTCACCTTTGTACAAAGAGTCTATAGATGGTAAGACACTAACTGGACTTGCAATAAGTGTTGGTCATGACACTCAACATTTACATAGTATTCTTTCCACTGAGACATGCTCTTGCAAATAAGAAACAAGCGGGAACCTCACACAGGACATGTCAGTTGACATGTCCTCAGAGCATATTCTTTCATTTTGCCATTTAAAAACATTAAAAACGAATCCAAGCATACACTTCACTGAAGGATCTAACACCTGAAACATTCTCTTTCCAGGTATGGTGAGGAAATTTCCTACGTCTATTAGAACTCTAGATAACAAAAGTGACTTGAATATTCAAGAGAAACGACAAATAAAACACTAATTTCACAGAACACCTGGGATCGAATTTCTTTCTTGGTGCGATCTATTGACCCACTGTGCGCACAGCCATGTTAACGAGGGCATGAGCTGCTCTCAGGTCTCTGCTGTGTAAAACAGCTCTGATTACTGTACAAACATCAGCGTCAAGCTAGAGAGGGCTCTGCGAGAGTTCATGGCCTTTCGGGCAGCCCACAGCAAGGGATGCTCCTGGCAAAATGTAAAATTATCTGCAGCCCTGAGCTGAAACCACAGGAGCACAAGGACAAGCCAGTGGTATTGTTTCCGATGGAGCCCTGATGGTCTGCACTTCCTCCGGAGCCTCCTCTTGCTTCCTCAACAAACTCTGGGGAATGGCATCATGTCAGGCTTTCCAGATGGATTACATGAAGCCATAGCTCAATGTCATTTTCAATAGGAAGCCTCATAATTAAAGGTCAAATAGTCACTTCATCTGCAATCAATCAATAGAAAAAGTACTAATACAAAGAACTAATCAATCAATGGCAAATGCACTAATAAAAGCAATGAATCAAATTCAGCGCGTGTGTAGGTGCGAGCACATGGAGGAGATCGAGACAGGGCAAGAGCAAGAACAATAAGATACATTGAGAGTGTACATACAAGACAGCATTCAGAAGGCTTCTCATGCAAGCATTTTCACCTTTGGTTCTGTAGTTACATGGGTACCACTTGGACTGCAATGGCTTATTCTTAAATCCAAATACTGGATGTAATAATGAGTGGCATTCATAAGTATTCTATTTGAGATGCTGAGTGTATGTGCCGGGGGGGGGGCGTGGTGTACGTATAAAACCACTTGGAGAATACTATGACAGCAACTGCCAAAGGTATAGCTGTATATTCTAAATACCAAGTAGATATAATCTGTTGTATTTTAGCTGTGTGTGTGAGGTGAAGGTATAGCTCCAAGTGAAATTATCTGAAATTTCCTCCTTTGTTCTGAAATATGAATTACACACACTTAGTGTGATGTTCTTTCATTTCCATGCAGATAGAAATTGCATTAGGCCACCGTTGTTACACATCCTCTGTACCAGTGATGTCGGGCACCAGGCGAGGGGAACATGTACTCGATCTTGTGAAGACAGACACAGTAAATTTATAGGGCGTAGCAAGGCCATTCTAGCAATAGGATCCAAACACCCCTTGCTATATGCGAAAATAAGGGGGCTCCTGAGCCAAGGGAAGCAGCAGAGAGCCCATTTTTATAAATGCTAGCCAGGTAAGTATGATCAAGGCATGATAAAATAGTTGAGCTGGAACTAAATGTCTCTAATCTAAGAGCTAAGGAAACAGGCCTGGAAGTTTCCAGAGGAAGAGTCAGGATGAGTATTTAGGTTTTATAGTTCCAAGAAAGATTGAGTTTATCGTGTTACAGAAGTAACCAAGGATTTACACTCCATGGTTACTTAGGTAACTGCACTAGTATTGTATTGGAGAATCTAAGTACCTGTTTCAGGAGAGGACACTACAAAAGCAAACAAGTCCAAGTTCCCCAAACCCTTTTCAACAAACAGCTACATCTGATGGGTGTTCAGAGCACTCACCTGTTTGTCTGAAAATAAGCTTTCAGAAAGCATAAAAAACAGAGAGTATGGCTCTGGGATTATGAAAGGAAGAGAGAAAAAGAAAGAGTGAACAGGAGTTTTACTTATAGATGATGCTGATTGTGTGCTTTTGGGGGTACAGTTCATCATTCAACACAGCCAACTCCAGCACAGAAGATGATGGAGAAACCAAAAAATGCCCCATTGGGAGGGGCGGGTCTAACGGCCCCTGCAGAAATGCCGCAGCTCATCATCTCCTCGAAGGGCACAGGCTAAGGAGACCCCAAATTGGGACATCTGAGACATTGCGGGCACTCACCTCTGGACTCCCCACCTTTATAACAACCCCTTACTCTTTAAGAGACTGTGAAGTCCAGACATCACATCACAATAACCATATGGGGAGAAAAGAGTCAGGTGATTTCTTTGAGGCCAACTATTAAAACATACCTGTTACATGAAAATCTATAAGACAGACTGGGAGTGGTAACACAGTCATAAGTAATACAGTTAAAGGTACCTAGCAACAATAGCTACTGCTTAAAGAGCACCTGCTAGGTGCCAGGCAGCACTCTAGCTCTTCCGGGCTATCTCATTTAACCCATAGCAATTTACATACATCTGGCATGAACTGACTACCCGTTACATATAAGCACTGTGCTAGCTACTTTACAAATTCAATTTTGACTGTACAATTGCCTTACAAAGCATTATTTTACAGATGGTAAAGCTGAGGTTCAGGAGGGTAAGTGATTTGTCCAGGGTGACAAAATCAGGACTGGAACGTGGCTTTCAAAGGTCTTTCAACTTCAGTTTGGTGTTGATTATAAAGAAAAGCTATCAAAGATGCTGCGATGTATGAACAGTTTATTTATTCAAATTAGCTGAAGCCCTAGATGGCAACTGCTCCTCAAAGACTTTGTCCAATTTCTAAATCACTTTCCAAACTTGGCAAGAGTGTCAGACAAATATTGGGGCAGGGCGGGGGGGAGGGGTTAGCAAAAACATGATGAAATGTCTTTGTTTTCTAGGTTCAGAATGAAGTTGAACATGAGCAGACTCACAGCCACGTCATGATTCTTCCTTCTCTTCAGTGAGTCACTAGCCAAAATGAAAAGGAGTTTTCCTGCGAGCTTTTTGCCACAATGTGCCTATTAGTCCAAAGAGTCCATGAGTGATGTATATTTCAGTGAAGGTTCTAATTACTTAATGACTTTTAATGACTAGAAACATGGATTCTGGATACCTAAACATGTTATTGGATAATGCCACTAAACTGCATAAAGCTAAGTAGAAAACAGCATTTTCCTTCTTGATCTATTTTTGTCCATTAAATAAATACTTATTTCACTTTAGACACTAATCAGATTGAGTTAATAATAATGATAATGTTTATCAAAGCAACATAACATTCTGAAAGAACTTCAATTAATGTCAATATCCAATTAGAGAAATAATGTTATTCCCACCTTGCCCCAAGCTTCCAGAAAATAAGTTAAAATTTTCCAGGAGCAACTCTAGAGCGTTCCAAAGCTGAGTTTTTGCCCATTGTGCACCTCCATCCCAACTTTTAACATTAACATTCCACATTGAAAACCTTTCATGAGAATCAAAAACCTTACAAATTAAGCTAGATCATACATTTTTAAACTTAGGCCCTCCAAAATTGGTTCAACTGTATAATGGTATTTCAAAGCAGTAGCCCATTCTCATTTTGCTATTGTCCTTTAACCGAGTGGATGATACCCCATTTCATTTAATTTGAAACACTGCTTGAATCTCACACTCATAATATGCAACTATCTGAGGGTTAAACTAGTTTGTGAGTCTGTAAATCACTTACCCAAAGTGAGGGATTTGTGTGTAGAACAGAAAATGATAGCCACAGTGTCTGCTGGTGTGAAACTGGAATTACTCCTAGGGGCAAGAAAAAAAAGTGCTTTACGAATACTTTCCTTAACAGCCTATTTAACATATCTTAAATCAAACATAGTACCCACTTTCGTGTTAACATCCCTTTAACCAATCCTGTAGACAGAAGCCATTCTATGCCCAAATGTCTGAATGTCTTTACAGAGAATCATTTGAGTCACTTATCCTTGGAAGGGAGATGGTTGAAACAGTGTGGTGGGCGTCTCCTAAGATCACACACGTAATCAGCTGGTGGTGCAGGACTCCAGGAAAGTCGTGCCGGGAGGCACTGCTGGCTAAGTGCCTAGGCTTTCACCTGATAGCAGCCTGGTGGCTTGAAAGAGTCTTTGTGTCTGCAAAACTGCTCACTCAATGACAAACAGGTCCTTTGAGAAACGCATGGTATGAACAAAGGTTCAACATCATAGGTTTTAGTAAAACATTATCATTTTTTAGGAGTTCCCATACGTCAAGCCTCCTCTCAGGTCTCTACATGTAAACATACCAACCATCCCTACTCACAGCTGAGAAACCGAGGCAGAGAAGGCGTGTGACCCAGGGCCCCGTAGCTGGGGCGTGATAGAGCCAGGATTTCAGTTAAGTTTGGCTCCTGTGCCTATGTTCTTAACTGCTATATAGTATGTTAAGCATGAAAAAAACCTCACTTAGCCAAAAGCCAATAAATGATATGGAGGGCAGTACTGGTGAATATCATATTCAGATTTCCTGTTTCAGATTTATAAAAATTTAGAGACCAGGACAAAGATTAGAAATATTATTATCATTGTGTCCTTGACATGTTAGAGATGATTCCTTCCTGAAGAATGAGCGTGTGAAGGCACAGTGAGTCCGTTCATCCCCTGCCCTGGACCCAGACAAGAGTTAGCAAATGGAAAGACGCTCTAGACCCGGTGGTGTGCATACAGCTGCTGATGTAGCACTCCATCCGATTTTTAAGGATCCCCAAAAAGAGAGCCCATTATTTCTTTTAGTAACCTCAGCTTCATATATGACTTCCGCTGGGAGAGCAATCTTCCCTAAACAGGTCCCCACACCCTGTTTTCTCTGTGACACACTCACTGGAGGGAGAAGGGCCATCTCCTGCGCCTCCTCCCTGTCCCCAGTTCACAGACTGACAGCATTTAATTGCCCACACAAAACATCCCACTGGCTCATGCTTCCTAAAAAGTCTTACCTCCAGCTCTTTTTCTGATAACAACTTTCCAAACTGCATTTTTGGTGTCCCCCTCAACTGAGAATCCTCCATGGATATATGTCACTTGAGTATAATAAGATTGCCTTGCCATTCCTACATTTCATTCTCTTATATATATTGTGATACCCATTCTTATTGTTTATTTTTTAATTAATTTTTTTGTGTTAATCCTCACCTGAGGATATTTTCCCATTCATTTTTAGTTTAAAAGAGTATAAAGGAGGGGGAGAGACAGAGAGAGAAACATTGATGTGAGAGAGACACATGGATTGTTTGCCTCCTCCTCACCCAGGGCCAGGGATCAAGCCTACAACTGAGGTACATGCCCTTGACCAAAATTGAACCTAGGACCCTTCAGTCCGCGGACTGACATTCTATCCACTGGGCCAAACTGGCCGGGGCCCACTCTTATTCTATAAGCACTAGAGGCATGGTGCACAAAAATTTGTGCACTCGGGGGGTGGGGAGGTCCCTCAGCCCGACCTGTGCCCTCTTGCAGGCCAGGAACCCTCAGGGGGTTGTCCACCTGCTGGCATGCCTGGTCACCCTGGGTGAGGGGGTAGAGGGCTGTTTCAGGCTGCCCACAGCGCCTTCAGGGTTCAGGTCCCTATTGAGGTGCCTGTCCAGCCTGAGTGAGGGGCAGAGGGCCGTTTCAGGCTGCTCACAGCCCCTTAAGGGTTTGGGTCCCTATTGGGGTGCCTGGTTGGAAGCTGTTATCTGGGATTTATTTAACTTCTATAATTAAAACTTTGTTGCCTTGGTCCCCCGCTGGAAGCCTCGGTTGCCCCTAGCAACCCAAGGTCCCAGCTCTGTGGGTATCTGGGGTTTATCTTCTATAACTGAAACTTTGTAACCTTGAGTAGAGCTCAGGGCCCGCAGGGCCCTGGCTTCCTCCATTGCCCGGGGCAACTCCAGCTCCATGGCCGCCTTCATCTTAGTTGAGTTAATTTGCATATTTTCTCCTGATTGGTTGGTGGGTGTGGCTTGTGGGTGTGCCAGAGTGAGGGTCAATTTGCATATTGCTCTTTTATTAGATTAGATTGTACTACATGGCCCACATAGTCGTTGATCCCCTCATTCATGATGGAGACCGAATGTGAAAGGAGCTCCGTAAGGTCGTGTGAACACAGAGGAAAGGAAGACAGGCATATACTCCATAAAAGAGAAAGAGAACAAGAGTGGGGGGGGGTTGGAGTGGGACCAGGATTCTCTCAAGTTTGACAGGGGAGTGGGTGGCGATGAAGCACAAAGAGCCTTCCTGAAGGAAACAGCTAGTGGGCTGGCCTTTAAAGAACAGGCAGAGACACGTGCAGGCCCTCCAGGCTGACTGTGCGCAGGGACGCTGGCTTGTGACAAGGAGTGTGGCCTTCATAAGTGGGGCCAGAAGGAGGAAGAGGAGTAATCTCACAGTGCAGTGTGAGACTGAAGATGACGAGGCGACGCAGGAAGAAGCACAGCGAGGGCAGGAGGTGGTGCAACGAGACATGAAGACAGATTCCAAAAAACTTGTCAATTGTTGGCCTCTATAAAATAAATGTTGCCTCCCAATGGCTTAAGAACACAGGCTTTTGGGGCAAATGCACCAGAACTTAAACTCAGACCATCCTCCGCTTGGACATAAAATGGGGATGATAGTGCCTGCTTCTGAGGGCCACCTTCAGGATAAACACCAGTGTTGCTTTAGGATATGGTACACTGCAAGTGTTTAGTATTTGCTAGTTATTTTACTGTTACTGTTGCTTTGTCAAAGGAGGAGGGATCGAAGAGATGAAAAGCTTTGAGCATACAGGACTGAGAAAGGCATCAAGGCATTGTGGGAAGTGGGGAATGGGCGGGTCCAGTGCTGTCTGGGAGGAGCCTGGGAGCTGAACTGGAAGTGGTGAGAGGGAAGAGTGTGTTCAGGAAATCTGGTGAAGAGAAGAGGCCCTGGGGATGTGATTACGTAGAGAAGGAAGATGAAGCAGGAGAAACAATGGGTGAGGCCAGGTCCTCAGAGAGGCCCCAGAGGATGAGACAGGAGTGTTAGCCTCCGAGGGGCTGTTTCCTCTGGTCTGAGCTGGGAACAAGAGACGACAAGGTGAGTGAAAAACACAGAAAATTTCCAGGTGGAGAATGGGAAAAGGGAGGCAATTTATATCAGATATTTTACTTTCTTTGTAAAGGGTGAGGCACTTCACTCACCCATAGAGAATCAGAGGTAACACGGAGACTCGGGAACCTAAGACATTAGAAAAGCTCGAAGTAGGCAGTTTGGGGATAGAATGTACAGTCAGCTGTACGGGAATGAATGCCACCTTGACTGCAGACCATGCAGCGTAGCCAGCTGGGCGAGTGTGAACTGCCCAGCCACGCCTGGGGCTGAAACCCTGCGGAGGCCTTTCCTTCTAGTTCTTTGCTCCCTCCTTAGATCTAGCGGTTATTGCATCTGGATTCACGCAGTTGGGTTTTCTTCCCAGCAAGTCTGACAATACCCTCTCCTTTGGGGAACTTTGCTTCGTCTTTGTTCCTTTCCAGATTAGAGCACATTCCCAACGTGTCCAGATCTCTCTGGCCAAGAAGGTGGTGACTTAAGCTGGCGCGGCTGCCACTGAGCAGAGCAGCGCATACAGTGGCTAAGGAGGACGTCTGCAGGGATGTGCTAATGCCTCTGCTCCAGGAAGCAGGTGCAGCCCGGCCCCCACTGTGCGAAACTGGCCTGTGGCTCTGTTGACAGGGTCTGCAGTTGGGAGGGAGGATCAGTAAGTACAAGGGGAATGTTTAAGGTTAGAAACAATGTTCCCCTTAGACAGGGCTGGCCTCTACCTATTTAGAAAGTAACAGACACGTCACATCACGGGCCTTAGGGAAAACCGACAGAGCGCCGCTCACTGAGACCTCCACTTAGAATGATGTTAATGCTGATGAGTAACTACAGCAGGGAACACTGATTGTTTTCTAAGCACTTCGCTGCCTGCACTTCTCCTTCTCTGAACAGTCTCATAAGGTCGCTAGTATTACTGCCTTCTTTTTCCACAAAGGGAACTCGAAGCACAACTGCAAGTCACACAACTAGGAAGTAGGCTGCCCCACGTCTTGGACATAAGTTTGCCCCTAAGAAGAAAAATTATAAAACAACAACAACAACAACAACAAATAGCCCTAACCAGTTTGGCTCAGTGGATAGAGCGTCGGCCTGCAGACTGAAGGGTCCCAGGTTTGATCCAGGTCAAGGGCATGTACCTTGGCACATCCCCAGTAGAAGGTGTGCAGGAGGCAGCTGATCGATGTCTCTCTCTCATCGATGTTTCTAACTCTCTATCCCTCTCCCTTCCTCTCTGTAAAAAAAAAAAAATCAATAAAATATATATTAAAAAAAACAAAACATCGCCAAAGAAAAATGACCCAAACAAAAAGCCACCACTGAATGTAGTGGGTGAGAGCTGCTCTCTTGGTGAGTGGCCTCTCTCAGCCATGCTGTGCACTGCACTTATGCAGTAATGACTCTACTTTCAGCGATTAGCATCCTCTTGTGTCTGCTCACATTTTGAATCACATTACTATTTATTTTCTGATTCGACCTTATGTCTTTTTAATATTTTCTTTTTATCCTGTTTTTACAATTCTTTTGATCCCTCTGGCCTCCCTTGGGATGTTTATTTCCTTTCCTTCCCAGCCAGTTTCTTTACTGGCTCCATCCACGTTTCCCACATGGCATTTCGTTTTCCTCCCTCTGCAGTGCCCACAAAGGAAAGCATGTCAGAGGTTTCACAGGGAGAACCACAGAATGTGGAGCAGAACAGCTCCTCAGGAGTCCCTGTGAGTGCTGTTAGAGGGAACGTCCACGTGAGATGCTTTCCTTTGTTGACCTCTGGACTTGTGTTTTGTTTTCACTCATTTTAGGGGGTGACCTCCTCTGTCATTAGCTGAGCAGCATGAAGAGTTACCCAGAGCTCTGTGGCTCCGCTGCCTCATCTCTGAAATGGTAACAGACTCCCTCCTAGGGCTACAGGGTTAGGGTTAGGGTTAGGGTTAGGGTTAGGGTTAGAGAGAGGCCCATTGAGACCCGGGATTGAAAATGTACTGATAAAGATGAAAAGACCTGCACAGATATTTGAATATTTGTTTTCTTCCTCTTCTCTTGTTAATGCTTTCTTTGTCACTCTAGTGACATTCTAGATTTCTATTCCTGTTATCTGCTTATCAAACTGACTTTTATATATTTTTAAAAGCCTCCCAATGACTGCTTTATTTTTCTAAGCCTTTTCAACAATTTTTTTTTCTTAACGTTGACAGCTTTCCAAAGTTGTAGAAAGCGTAGATCACCATGGATGGCTAAGTCTTGGTTTGATGAATAAACCCTCATTTCCTAGCAACAGTGACACAGAAACGTCCAAAAGAATGTATTACAAAACAGAAATGCTAATTCCCTCTCTTCCATAATTAGTTCTTGAAATAATATGTTATTTTGATCTAATAAATATTCTGCAGTAGCTAACATTTACTGAGCATTTACTATATGCTAGGTGTTATGCTGAGGGCTTTGTGTGCACATAATTTAATTCTCCAAATGCCCCAATGAGACAGTACTAGTACTGTCTCCATTTTATAATTGGGGAACTGACAACAGTTACAGTTATTAAACAGGGTTGAAACTCGGGTCTGTTTGGCTCTAGAGTTGGAGTTTATAACCTGAACACTATTCTAAGGACAGAGAAGTGAGAACACAGTTGTAACTCTCGCGAATATTTTAAACACTCAGAGTAGAAGAGGCTCACGTGTCAGGTCAGGCAGGCTAAGCGATGCTAACCAGGGGAGCAGAGTGGTGCAGGGAAGCTGGATTTTCTAGGTGGTCCCCCAGGTTTAAGCTAAACTGCCATCATCGGAGGTCAGTGACATGCTGTACCAAAAAGACCTCTTCCCATGCTGGGACTTCTGTGTCTGGATAATTGGATTGGCTGGAGATGTACTGGATTGGTAAGAAAAAGGCCCCACAGGCCACTTTCACCGATTTTAAGTAGAAAGGAACAAAAAGTGGGAAAAGAAAGTTCAATTCAACAGCATATAACCAATGGGTATTAGTTCCAATTTTTTGTGTCTTAGATTAATTTGTTTGTGTTTCTGTGTAAATCTGAAGAATCCAGTTAAACATTCTCTACAAATTCCCTAACCAAAACAAGTGTTATGAATTTTTAAAGAAATTGAGGTAGTTTATTTAGTGCAGCAGAAAAAGCGTGGGCCAATGCTTTTGGAAATGTCAGGATTTCAATTCTGCGTCATCTGGTTTGGGGTAAGTTTCTAAACAAAACTGCCCTAAGCGTGGGTTCTCATCTGCAAAACAGCAACAAAAATGCCCAGGATCACAGTCTTTGCTGTCAGACTCACAGGGAGTAACTCATGCACAATCCCTAGCACAGTGCCTGGCCCTGAGCGGGGTTCACCAAATGCTGGTAATTTCCATTCCTCCAATAAAATCTCCAGGCGTCATAAGGCCTCTCAGCATGAGGGGGGAAAAAAAAATAAAAGTGAAAACCATCTACTAAATCTTGTCCAATTACAAATCCCCAAATGTTAATGGAATATTTGGGGATACACACCCATTACCCAGGAGCACAATTACAGACACCCCATAGTCTTGTTTGTCAAAGAATGTGATGCCTGACACCAGGTTGAGCACACTCAAAACCCAACAGAACTTCAGTGAAGGCAGAACAAGGCAGAAGAGAAGGGTCTCAAAACCACAGGCCCTACGAAAGTCCAGTCTGCTTCAGGCTGAAAATCCTCAGTTTCCATTCAACTATTTGTGATGCCACCAATCCTCCTTCAGCAGCCCCAGTATTCTGTGTTTTTCAAGAATTTGTCAGTCACTCACTCACAGGCGTGGCATCCTACCTAGTCTGATAGGACAGGATGAGTGGCCCGATGATCACACTGCCACAAGGACCAGCAAAACAACCAGTGGAGGGCACATGTCTTTTCTGAGGTGGCCTAACAAGCCATTTACAAAAAAACAAAACAAAACAACAACAAAAAACACACCTTTAAAATAACTCCTACTCTCAGACTTACCCAAATGAGTCACATTTTCTTAGTGACTCAATGGCTCTAGGCTTTACTCTTACTCATAAATCACAACACAATCTTGGTAAAAATGCTTCAGATTACACCCATCACTAAGTCTTCATTGACTGTTTACAATCAGCTCCTGCTATACCAAGTGCCATGGGGCCAGCTGCCTCATGCGAGGCCTGAGTCCTCTGCTGCCCTGACACTAGCAGGCTTCACCCACAGCCCGGCCCCTCCCTTAGAGCAACTCACTGCATCACCTGGCATTCAAGGGGCTGGCATCTGTCCCAAGCTTACCTTTCCAAACAGCATTATTTTTAAACTCACTTTACTCTTATTGTCCCAGCGTGTTTTGTCCCAGTGGGTGTGTATGTGTGTGTGTGTCCACATCTGCATTGTTTCTTCTCTCACTAAGAACCCCCTCTCTGCATCTCTGTTTGCTGAATAACTACCCATTCTTCATGACTGAGGTCAAACACCATCTCTTCCAGGAAGCCATGCTCTATTACTGTCTTTGGAGGTGCTTTCTTCTTTGAATGGATTAAGGTTGGCTTACTGTACCACTCAGGACAGGTAGTTATCCATGCATATATCTAGTCTATAACTCACACAGGATCAGAATTATTTCTTATTTCTGGCATTCGTTATGGTAACTTTCTCATACCAAAGGCTTATATAACTTCTGATGGAGGAAGCTGCATTAGAGGTGAGCCTTTAAGACCAGCGAAGGTGAATGAGGGTATGGAGACCCATTCTGACATGGGGACAGCCTTAGCAAGGGCAAGGCATGAAAACGCAGGACGTTCTTTCAAGGGACAACAACATCCTTACCTTAACCTAAAGCTTTGGCAGCAAGATTGCCAGTGGTGGTTCATGAGACTGGCCTTGCCTTAGCCCCCAAGGTGAGCATCACTCTGCAGGCTCTGGATAACCAATGAAGCGCTCAGAACATGAGCGCTACTGTCAGAACTCTGAGTGATTCAAAGCAATATGAAATGCATTGAGAAGTCAGGCCTGGAAGTGAAAATACCAGTAAGGTATCCATTGCAATAAACTAGAGCAAGAAGAGGCAACAAATCCTGAATTAGGGAAGTGGCTTTGGAAACACAAAAAATATTACTGAAGTAGGATCAAGAGATTAAAAAAAATAATGTGAAGGATTCTAGTCTGAGTACCTCTGTGGATGGTGGTTCCATTAACAGTAAATAAACTAATGAGAGAGAAAGAGAAAGTGTTAGAGGAAAAGATGGAGCATCAAGATTCTGAACATCTTGAGTGTGAGGTGTTATGATGACAACAGGGTGAAGTTATCTAAATGGTAAAGGATGAGTCCTGCTAGAACTCAGGACAGATACCAGAAGGCCAACTCTGGGCTCTACGTTCATCGGCTGACAGCTCCCAGCTCGAGCCAGTTGAATGGAGGAGCTCCCAAGCACACGATATGAACAGAGGAGACAAGGGCCACGGGCAGGTCCTTTCCTAAGGTATCCTCTGGAGGACAGCAGGAGCAAGGTGGAAAGGAATGGCCAGGTGGGAGGAGAAGAACTGCAACAGCATGGTGGCACAGAAGCCATGTCAAGAGCATGCGTCTTCACTTAGAAAATCACAACCAACAAGAAATACCAAATCACTTACCTCGTTGAAAAGATGAAGGTTAGAAGCATAAAGCCCAGCTGAATAGAAAAAACTGGGGAGAAAAAAGGATTGAGCCTACATTAGCACTGAAACTAACAGGAATTCAGATAGAAAAATAAACAAGCATAAATTGCTGAACTAATACAATCATTTAAATTAGTGGGATTCAACCTGTTCTTATTGAAGATATCCCCAGATATGATCTATGAAGTCTACTACTTATGGCAAATCTAAAACGCTGTTTGATTTAAGATTTGGTTATTAAATTTGTTCGGTTTAGAGCCAACTGGTTTATACTATGAATATTTATAGCAAATAGCGTAAGTGTGGTAAGGAATAATAAATATTTTGGAATAACTCATCTTGATTTTTAATAACATAAGATTCTTCGATATTACAATTACCAAAAGTTGTCTTTGGTATTACAGTATAAATAGAATACAAGATTTCATTTCATTTCTTTTCTTTTTTTGGTTAACAGCCCATGTTTTAATTACCTACTACATTTTAAAATTTTGTCCTGAGCTCTGCCTGTACCTTGATAGAGGCTGAGAAGTTGGAAACAGCCAGGATTAAGTGACCTTTAAATCTAGACTGGCCTCTTCTGTGGTTAAAGAGTAGGGACACCTTCTCCCTTCCTGCCATCTCTAGTTTGGAGCAGAAGTCAGCAAAGTTTACTTAAAAGGCCACATAAAAAACTAGAAGCCCATTGCAGGAAGATTCCTGCAAGAATAGGGCTTCCTGGGCTGGAGCAAAGCAGAGAAGGGAGCGAAGCCCACCGCGCAGAGAAGGGAGCGAAGCCCACCGCGCAGAGAAGGGAGCGAAGCCCACCGCGCAGAGAAGGGAGCGAAGCCCACCGCTTTGCTCCCTCCCTTCTCTGCCACCTCGGCTTTCTCCCATCTCTGCAGCTTTGCTCCCTCCCTTCTCTGCTCCCTCCCATCTCCACTGCCTCGGCTCCCTCCCTTCTCTGCCACTTCGCTCCCTTCTGCAGCACTTGGCTTCCTTCTACTCCCTTTTGAAGCACTTGGCTGTCTTCAGTCTTCACTGCTAGCCTGTGTATGCAAATTAACCACCATCTTTGTTGGGTTAATTTGCATATCGCTCTGATTGGCTGGTGGGTGTAGTGAAATGACACCAATTTGCATGTTACTCTTTTATAGGTGTAGATACTTTAGAGCCCAACCTACGTGACTCAGTGGTTGAGCAATGACCATGAAACCAGGAGGTCACGATTCAGTTCCCGGTCGGTCGGGGCACATGCCCAGGTTTCCAGCTCCATCCCCAGTGTGGGGTGTGCAGGAGGCAGCCAATCGATGATTCTCTCTCATCATTGATGTTTCTCTCTCTCTCTCCCTCTCCCTTCCTCTCTGACATCAACAAAAATCTTAAAAAAAACCCAAACTTTAGGCTTGAGGGCCATAATGGTCTTTATGGCAACTATTCTGTTCTACCTACTAATTGAAAGCAGCCATAGATAACACATACATGAATTTTTGAGCCTAGTCGGTAAGCATTTTATAGTCTGCTTCTTCTTACAATGAAATGATATTACTTTGGGTATACTGTAATAGGAAAATGATGTAAATATTCACATTTTAACCAACTGTTATAAAATAATAATATACATTAGAAATCCTACTTTTGATTTATGATAAAGAATAAGAGTAGCTCAAGTTATAATAATATAAAATTGACAAAAAGTGCTCAACCTAACATTTGAATTGGACAGATATTATGACTTCTTTCACCTGGCATCAACCCTTGCAAATAGACATAAAAGGACAAAGGAGAATAAGTATTATGTGTATTATTACTGACGTCTTTGTAAAAAACAGATGCACTTGGTAAAGTCACTGAGCACATATAGTATAAAACTAAGTATTCTTTTCTAATCAAATTAACATTCAAAATGAATGTAGGGAACACACATACTATGCTTTGCCATTGAGGGGACAGCAAAGGTCTTCGGTCTCCCACTTACTTATGAACAGTATGACCACAAGGCTAAACTTATCCAGGTCAATGTTCGGGTTGGAGAATGTGCCGCAGAAGGTGGTGTAGATGATCATGAGGAGCACGCTGCTGCTGATAGCACCGAAAGGAGGCTTCGTTCTTTCAAGCCAGTCCTTGATATATCTTCGGACAATCTGAAACACAGAGAGCAACAGGCGGCCTCTTTTCAGAGATACAGGGAGTGGGACTGGGCATCTCAAAGCGATTCTGACAACAGGAAGACAGAAAGGAAAGAGAGTAATTTGGATGACGTCCACAGTGGATTTCAGAGCATCTCTGCCACCCCACTCTTCTGGGGAATTTAACATTTGTGGTTCAGCTTCCACTGGTGTCCATAATAAGAGTATGTTTTCAAGTGCATTCAAATCCATCCTTTATCATGCCAAATGCTCTTTGCTAGCTGTCACCGAGACATGCCCATTAAGCCTCCCCAAAGTTTATCTCCTCTGTTCATCCTAATGGATGTGTGTAATTATCACAGTCCCCTTTGCCTCAACAGACAATTCTGAATTCGACTTTGGGAATCTTAAAAATCTGACATCTTCAAGAATTTCAAGACAGCAGATAATAGAAAGTGATCCATGGAACATATTAATATTTAAAATGTTAGCAATGCACCAGAAGTTTTTAATTAAATTATAACTCATGCTTGAAAAGCAAAAGTGCATGTGTTGTGGGAGCTTAAATAATTCAAACTCTGAATATCTAGAGTTTTTGTGAATCCAAAGACAAATGCCATTTGCATGCTTTTAGAATTCCAGAATTAACACTTAACAATGAATAAATCTGCCCTAACTTTCCTACAAAAAGGATCGGTGAAATATAAAGTTACAGAGCAATCCTCTCATATTTTAGAACCAAATCAGATATTTAAAATCAGCACAGTCTGAATATTTGGTGATAACTTTCATTGGAACAGAAGAGTGAACCACTATTTAAAACCCTTCATTTTTGAAAGAAGCTGAACAAGCCCTATAATAGGGACCCCAGTTGAGACATATTACGTTTTGAGTCACTCATTATCCTGCATAATTGAACATGAGACTTCACAACAGGCTGAATTATCATGATCCATTAGCAATAATGAGGTCAGGGGACTTCTCCTGACAAGGCTGATGGGGTTCTGCCATCCTCTACTGTCACTAAAAAGGTTTAATTTGCCAGGGGGCATACCTTCACAGGTACTCAGGAACAAAACAAACCACTCTCAGAACAAACCTGTGAACAAATGGCTGTTCAATAAACCGTGTCTGTTCTCAAGCATTCAGTGAGTGAAATCAGTCTTAGTAAATGGAGTCCTGGCAGAAAGCTGACCGCAGGCACAAGACAGAGAGGAAGCTCGGGGGCGGGGGGATGAAGGGGAAAGAGTGTCATGTAAGAATAAATAGTGGTTAAGTTTTTTTAAAAAGTAGATCTTGTAATTAAGTTTATAGTTGAATTTATAAACAATTATGTTGTTGTTTTTGAGAAGTGATCCCAAACCGTAGTAATTTATTTAGTGTTCGTTTCTTTCTTTAACGTCAAGTGTGGTGAAGTACGTATGAGAAATAAGAGTGGCCTGTCACACAGTGCTAGGCACTGATGTATTAGAATGGTATGAATTTAGGGTAATAGCGTTCAAGGTACCTAGATGGCCCGTGTTCACGTGTTACAGTGTGTGTATGTGTGGTGGTGGTGGGGGGGGGAGTGGCTTATTCGAAGGCTACAGAGGAACTTCATTTAAAAGGTCACTTCAGCCCTGACCGGTTTGGCTCAATGGATAGAGCGTCGGCCTGCGGACTGAAGGGTTCCAGGTTCGATTCCAGTCAAGGGCATGTACCTTGGTTGCGGGCATATCCCCAGTGGGAGGTGTGCAGGAGGCAGCTGATCGATATTTCTCTCCCATCGATGTTTCTAACTCTCTATCCCTCTCTCAACCTCTCTGTAAAAAAATCAATAAAATATATTTTTTTAAAAAAGGTCACTTCATAATCTATTGTGTTTGGTAGCATAAACCTGGTAGCTGCCCAAATTTAGTACAACTCAACTCATTTAGGAAGGAAAATAAATGGCAATGACATAGCATTACTGAAACTGATGCTGTCCTCCAATCTTGTTTTAAAATAAAATGATTAAACACACAAAGATCTCTTTGCAGTAGGTTACAGCATGTATGATTCTAATTCCAAACATGAAAGTGTCTTTCTTTCTCACCATCGCCCCTCTGACAACATAAACAAATACATATGAATTAGGTATAACCTGAAAGTCAAAGGCATTTTCAAAGCCAAGATATATTTCTAATCTAAGCAGCGATGGACTTCGGTAGCCTAATCATCTCTTTCTTTGTTACTAAGTGCTCAGAGGCTCAGAGTGGGGATGACTCCTTCCATGTGGCAAGTACAGGCTCCTGAGTCCTGCGTCCTCCTCCCTAGAATGCTTTTCTTCTAAACCCGGCAGCATTTGAACCTGGGTGCTTAATCTCGATAAAGAAAACAACCAGCACTTGGGGACTGGATAGACCAACAAGTGAGACAACACCCCTAGAGGAAAACAGATCGTCTTCACTGATTTTAGTCTTATGGTGATATTTATCTGTGTTTTCTAAGTAACCATTTTATACCTTGCCAGGCTCTATAGGGCTTTTCCATCTTCCTCTCAAATTAAATTCATAAAGCAGCTGTTTTTGGTCTGTGTAGCCAGAAAAGTGTTAAAATAGTTCATAAGTGACTGGCTGAAGTAGAGCTGATATTGCCTTAAAGATTGATTTGGATATAAACTCCAGGAAACCTCGCCTTCTCTTAGTTCAGCCACTTATACTTTCCGTACATTATCCATGTGTTAAGAATCCATGTCATTTTGTAATTCCCCAAACTTCTTTGCTTACAGAAATGTGTAAAACCTTACAGGAAATAAGGCTTTGCTTGAGATGGTCAGCACAACCAGATGGGTGCCCGAGAATTCCCTCTTTTGCGGAAAAACAACAGTGGAGACGAGGGGAAAGGCACTCTGGTGAGGGGGCCAGTTGTGTCTTTCCTCAGAATCTGTGCTCATTCGATTGCTCTCAGCGCTCAGAGAAACTCAGGCATTCAAAGCCCAGTCACAAATTCTCATGAACTTGTTTGCCTTTTCCTATGGAGAAGGGGAAAATCTTCCACAGCTTTTTATTTTATTGTCTCACCTTCTGTATTTTGATTTTCTTTTTTTAAACTGAGCACAGTATCGGTGAATGGGCAGCTTGAATCCCTGTATTTCTGTACTTCTAACAAGCTGAGACACATATCAATTACTGCAGGACCTGCACGATGCAAGCTGGGAGCCAAATACTCCTTAGGTGACAAGTGCTCATATTTGGAGATAACCAGGAAATGTAATATATATTACTTTAGTTTCCACTTTGTTTTTTCCCCAGGGTATTTTCTTGCCTTTTCCCCTACAGGTGTTTATATCTATAGACTGATTTTTGAGTGGGGATATAAGGTGGGTAATTTTTCATGTTAGGTCTGAATTTTAAAATGTATTTTTCCTTCAAGGTGGCTTCAAATTGTTTCTCCAATTTTTATTCTCTATTCCATTGAATCCATAAATTTTCATAAAGCATTTTGTTTCTTCATTAATATTCTGTTGAAATGTACAGTTGGGGATATAAAATCAAATCCAATGTATATTTTGTAAAAAGCAGACTTTGTAAAAAGTATAAACAACAAAATAGCCCTAAGTGGTTTGGCTCAGTGCCGTGTCGGCCTGTGGACTGAAGGTCCCAGGTTCGATTCTGGCAAGGGCATGCACCTTGGCTGTGGGCACATCCACAGTGAGGAGTGTACTGTGGCTACCTGTGAGTACAAAAACAACCTTGTTTTAAAACCTATATCTTATAATTAAATTACGTGGTTATTATGACCTTGTTATAAGAAATTAATTTGTACGAATTTATTCTATTGTCCAATTCGCTAAGAATGGTAAAGGAAAGTAAATTTTCTAGGATCCAATGTAAGAGCTTATAGAATTAAATGTTTATTTTACTAACTATACGATCACAAATAGGATACCTGCTGCTGGGGGAGGCTCTAAGCAGCCAAAGACAGATGCTTGCTCCCAGCAATGGCCCCAAATGCCGAGACCTTACGGGAGGTCACAGGACAAGGTAACAGTTTGCTAAATGTTTCAAGCTAGCTGCATAGCTCCTACAGAGGGACAATAAATGTTAAAAAAAAAATCAAGATTCTGGGCAGGTGTCCCTATCTACAGATATCTGTAAAGCATATTGATATTAACTAAAAAAAATAAAATGATGAGAATATTGTGATTGATAAAATTTGTGTTGGACAGTCTTGTATTTTCATTTAACTGTCTCGTCCTCTATCTTTTTTTCAATTGTCCTGACATTTTTTAAGAATTCACAATTTGATCTATAAAGAAAAGAGCAGATGGAATTGGAGACCTTACCTGTCCGATAATGAGAGGAACCACAACTGTCACAGAAAGCTGAGAAAAAATAGATGTAAAAGGCACCGAAGAGGATGAGCCAAGCTGTTAAACAAGAAAGAAGAGGAGTTAGAGTTACTTGGAACCAGTGAGCAAAGCGCTGTTAGACAAATTAGGCAATAAGATAATTCTTTCATAGTGCACCAAAAATTTGGTAGCTATATACAAAGAGCAAATGAAGTTATTTTACAAATTTTTAAATTTAACACAAAATAGACTGCTAAGTAGTTTAGTATACAATTTTTATTGGGACACTAAGTTTGAGAACAAACAATAACTACTGTTTTACAATTAACTGAGATAACTTATTATGAAATGCAATTCTGAAAAATAAAGTGATTCTGTGTTCATAGTGTCTATAATTGTATGGCATGATATTTCACCTATAACCATAGTTTATGTGATTACCATTTCACCTATCACCTACCTAAAACAAACAAGTGTATCTTATTCTCTTATCAAGGTGATATTTTTAGTTATGAAAGTGGAATGTTTTCTAACTTTCTTACTCCTTCAAAACAAAGGCAATGAGTCTCATAGTCTTTAAGTTTTTTTTCTTACACAAAGTCTAGCAAATGGGAAATACTGAACATGACTTAACTTTCAACTTAAAATGTCAGTATACCTCTCCTAGATGTGTATTTCTTAGTACCGTTCATAATTCCTATTTTTAACTCTTCCTCATTTTTTGGCTCTTTCTTTGCTAATTACTGCATTCTCAGCTTCATAAGAGCCAGCAGCACAAGATGGAGTTTGTCTACAAACACAGTTGCACTCTCACATTAGCCTCAACCACCAAGAACTGCTATCTTCCTTTGAACTTGAATGTTTTTCAAACCTCCTTCTGGTTTTCAAACCTGGACAAAATACTAACCTGTTCCATAGATGTTTCTCTCTTTCATAACTCCCTTTTGCCATCACATTCTCTCAAACCATCACTAATGAGCTCCCTGGCCCTTGGAACTCGCTTTCACCCTCCCCCTGCAGACCAAACCTCAATTTCCATAGTCACCTGCATTTAGTTAAACTTGAAAATACCTTTTGGAAAAATCATTTTTGTAAAATACATTGAGATGGTGATGACTGAGAGCATAGAATGTTAAATAAAACAAATCAAATCTTTAGATCAATGAAGTCAGTAGCTCGGGATGAAATGTGGGATCAGTGTTTTCACTGTGAATTGGGTCATCGAAACCTTTCTCTACCCTGGAGTAGTTTATCAAGTTCTACACCCTATCGCTAGCCCAATTCAGATGCATTCAAAAGGCCAAGAATGTATGTCCTGCCCATTGGTGTTGGCACTCATTCAACACCACCTTCAACACTGACCACTGGCCACTGGTTTAATTCATAAATTGTAGCCCTTTCCTCCCTGACCGAGACATACTAATGAAATGAAGAGAGGGAAGTAGGAAACGTGGAGCTGGTGAGAAGCAGATAGGATTCCTGATGCAGTAAATGCTACATGGCTGTTAGAGGTTTCTTTTAATGCAAAGCTAGGGTAGTAAAAACGAATTTCAGACCATTTCGAAGCAGCAGTGTCCTGGAGGCACAAGGTACTTGTACTTAACAAATATATTCTCTTCACAAATATCAATTCCAAGGGTGCCCTTGGGGCAACGATTGAAATAAAAACATATCTTACAGGAAACTGAAAATGAACAGAAAAATAGACCTTAAAGAACAAAGTTTTCAAGTTTAGAACATCCAGCTCCATGGTCTACCCACAGGTTTACAATGCTCGGAGAGAGCCAGCAGTAGTCAGGGTGATAACTGTCTATTGAAAGGTGATGATTCTTGTCTGGAAGCTCATGGATGACCTTACATGGTCCTGCTCCTCTTTCTACCTCAACTTATTAAGTCAATACATTCAAGGTATTTTAATGAATAACCAAGTGATCGTCCCTCTGCCATCCCTGTGCTTAACCCAGTAACTGGCACAGAGAATGCATTTGCAAATAAACAAACAGAACAATAAAATGAAGTAATGTGTAAACATGATGTGCTAAAAAATGACAGACTCTTATTCAAAACCATATCCATTTTTTCCTAAAGTTAAAAAAAACCCACACTAAACGTAAGTATATATAAAAATATTATCATGTGGTATAAAACTCACATGGTATTTTTTTCTCTGCTTATTTATCACTAATTCATATGTGCACCTAGACACAAAGGGCATATAGTCATGATAAGAGCTATGTGAAGGGTATGGATGTGTGTGTGAGACAGTGTCTGTGAGTGTGTGTTGTCTATGTGAATGCATATGTATTTGTATATGTGAGTGTGTCTGTGAGTGTCTGTGTGTCTATGAGTCTGTCTCTCTATGAATGTGTCTATGAGTGTCTCTGTGTGAATATGTGTCAATGGGTGTGTGTCTCTGTGTCTGTGTGTCTGAATGTGTCTCTGTATGTCTGTGTGAGTGTGCCTGTGTGAGTGTGTCTCTGTGTGAGTGTGGCTCTGTGTGTGTCTGTATGTCTGTGTGTGAGTGTGTGGAGCAGACCGAGGGCAGCCTGTTCTCTGCCCTCAGCTCTCCCTGCCTCCTCCTTAGATCCTTAATGCTGCTCCGGAGGAGAAGACCTAAAATGGACAGAATCTTAACCCTGGGAGAGACTTGTAGCCCCATTCCACTCCCTCTTTTTAAAGATGTAAAAACTGAGGTTCAACAAGAAGTGACTTATAATTAACATCTCTGATCGCTGCTTTATATGAAACAGCTCTCCCACACTGGGAAGGTTGTTTGCTTAGCCATAAAGTATTCCTGCATAGCACTAAACTCAGAGATCAAGTGGAAGAAAAAGTAAAATTGTGGCTTCATTTACTAAGTTAACTTGTGGGGTTACTTTCAATCCCAATTTTATCTAAAACAGCGGTCGCCAACCGGTGGTCCATGAGGTCTGAAAGGTTGGCGACCGCTGATCTAAAACAGGGGTGGGGAACATCTGGTCCGAGGGCCGTACAAGGCCCGTGAAATCATTTGGTCTGGCCCTGCCAAGGCATTAGGGGTGAGTTAATTAAATATTTGACCAAATATAGCAGGCTAATTTTTAAGTTGATAATCTTGTATGGCCCTCGCATGGTGTTTATAAATATCCAAATGGCCCTTAACAGAAAAAAGATCAAGTTTGGCATAAGGAAGTAAAGGAAAATCCATGTCAACTTTGGTTTTAAGAATGTCATGTGTTCTAACTTCCATTCACCATTTACACAGTCAGTGTTTGGAAGCTTCCTGCTCCTTGGAGAGTGGAGAGGGCTCTGAGTGAGGGGCGGTGGCCATGGTCTCCAGGCCCCTCTGTCCTCTGAGGTGCCTATGATCTTAGATGCACTGGATGAGGAACACGGGTTAGAGCCGCCCTCCTCTGAGGCTTTGTCAGATCAGAGGCCAGAGCAAGCTAGCCAGGATGTCATTAACAGGTTACACAAAGCCAGGCTGGGTCCGCGGGGATGCTGGGAGGCAATCCCACAGGAGGGCTCCCTTAGAAGTGGCTCTGAGAAGGGAGCCTCAGTGTGGGGCTCTAATTTGGCACAAGTCTTCTCTTTTGAATTGGTCACCAGAAGGGTCTTGGGTCAGTGTGGAGATGCAGAGGGACCCTTGGGGAAGTGTCTGACACTGTGAAGCATGCCTGGCATCCAGAAGAAAGAGTAAGCGGCTGGCACAGGGCGGCTCCTGAGCGCATGCCTGGAAGAGCCCGATACCCAGCCACTCAGCATGCAGAGCTGACCTTAACTAAAGCAGAAGGAAGCACGCTGTCTGGGGTACTCAGCTCATCACACTTTAATGAGGAACCTGTCGTGGTTTCTGTTGTGCAGACCAGCATGTTTATGAGAAGCATCCACAATTCACACACTTGGACAGACCTGCAGGTTCAGAAACACCTTGTGCCAAGCAAGTGCTCTGGGCCTCACTGAGTTACTGAGGTAGCACAGCTTTAGGGGTAACCTACTCATGCTGCCAACCTGTGCTAAGACACAGTGCCTTAAGCAATCCAGTCATCGGTTAATTTCGTTCAGGAATATAGTACTGTGAGGCAGAAACTCACAAGTAGGTTTGTTGATTTGTTTTAATATCTTATGCTGAAAAGAAGTGATTCAGTGAAAATTAAAATATGTGGAATTTAGGAGCTTTGTGTTCAGATAGTTCCTGGTGTCGCCTGTGAGCCACAGCATGCCTAGGTGCTGGGGATGCAGCTGTGCACTAAGCACAAGTCCAGTTTTAAAAGCTGAGTTTTGTGTGGGATCCATCCATCATCTTCCTCTGAATGTCCTTCTCCTCCTCACTGAGAACAAGAAGAGTTCTAGTCTCTTTCTAAGACTCAGTTCAAGCATTTCTTCTTTAGGAATCCTTTCCAAACCCTCCTCCCAAAATGCAGATGTGGTCACCCCCTTATTTCTGCTCTGTGTGTCCACTGGACCACTCAGCAGCCTCGGTTGCTCGTTTGCAAGTCTGTCTGTCCCAGGAGCCTGTGCACTCCTGAGGCCAGGGACAGGGTCTTACTGAAGTTCACAGTCCCCATGCCCAGCAGAGTGGCTATGTTTTTACATCTGGGGTACTGGTTCTTACACTAGCACATCAGAAGCATGTGTTGGGTTTGTTAAAACAGAGACTACTTGGCCCCACCTTCAGAACATCTGGGGAGGAGGAAAGGCTGGTGCTGCAGAGCTGGGGTTCCAACTTTGAGAACCACTAATCCAGTACATAGCAGGTGCCTAACGAATGACCACGATACATAGGTAGAAAAAGAGGCCTGGCAACGTTTTCTTTCCTTCCCATCCTTCCAACTTCAGGTACCTTGCAAAGCCCTACTGAATTCACAGGCCCAGACAAGGATTGGTGGGCTGGCCTCCCACACAATTGTCCTAATTATACTAATGGCAGCAGGACTGTGCACGTTCTATGTACCAGACACTGCTCTGAATGCTTAATGTGTGTTGAATAATTTAATACAGCAACTCCCTGAGGTAGGTCTTATCAGTACCCCAATTTTCATGAGGTAAGAGTGGCACAGAACAGACTTGGTCAAGGCCACTATAGCTAAAAATGTCAGAGCCAGGATCCAAACCTATTAAGTGTCGCTCCACAGTCTCTAACTTCATGCTATACTCTACTGCATGTTAATTACAGAGGGTAAGGAGCCATGAAGTGGGTAAGGGACCAGGAGTGAGCTCCCCAATTCCTGCTGCTGTGGGAGAAGGAGAAGTGCATTAGTATGGGGGGGCTGGGGCTGCAGGGAGATGGGGAACTGAAGGCAGGCAGAAGAGGAGGAAAAGAAAGAAAACATGGGTGTTTGTGGAGGCACTCGATCCACAGGGGGTGATGGTACAGCCTTTTTCTCAACCGGGATTCCAAAATTCCACCACAGGGTCCAGAAACTTATTTGAGTGACATTTTCTCAATGCTCTCACAATGATACAAGACTAGTTCCAGGGTAGCTTCTTCAGAGTTAATGCAGCACATACAATGATGTCTTCTGGGCATTAGGACTTGAACTTGGCAGAAAAAGGCTGAATGGAAGCAGGGTTGGCCACTATTAATCCATTCAATTCAGAAATGATTTGATTTGGAAAGAATCTGGGGGTCCAGTCAGTAAAATATTACGGGGCCAAACTAACAAGACACAGAAAGATAAACAAGTACCAATTCTTCACAAAGGGACGTTGACTGTCCATAAAATCATACATATCAACCTCCAGTTAGAAAACAGATGGTGCGTTTTAAATCTCTCCTGTAAGTGAGCTGACCTGTAAATTGTCATTAATGCACCAGGTCTTTCCGTGCTCTGCCGCGTAATCAGCCTTTTATCTCCTACCAGGGAAATCCATTAGCCACAGGCGTCTCCCTATGTATGCCTCTTCTCAGCGATTAAAATATTATTGCATTAAATAATTCACCCTTGATGACTGGTCTTCGCTTTCATTAGCACCACATTCAGGGGAAAAATAAGGCTAGATATTTATAGTGTATACAGTGGAATGACGGGTGTTAAATCTCTTTTGTGAGGAAATGGGAAAGGCGCTGCTTCAGACACAGAATAGGACTTGTTCACTTTCTGTCCAGTGCCCACCCTTACCCTGCCTATCACCCATCACCCATCACCCATCACCCATCACCCATGGAGTCCAGTCCTGGGGGAAAGGGGAGAAGGAAGAGACTAGTTTACTGTCGCACCTAACTTTCTAGTGCCCGCAGACAGACAGACTCTCCTATACCGGTCTCCTTCACAGAGGGAAGCAGACAGAGGAGTGTCCCTGGCCCTCAGCCCCCAAACCCTTTTAGGTTTCCATCTTTCCCCAGAACCTCCAGTTGAGCCTTTCTTTCACCCAGCTGCTCCTTCTCTCCAGGGACACATGCAACGACATTGATTCCTTCCACACACAGATGAGTTAAGTGTACACCAGCTGACAGGCTCAGTGTCAAAATGACTTTTATTTCTATTAAAATTAAGAACATGATTGTGAAGAATGTGGTTGATTCTGACTCAGCTGCACGTATCACACTAAAGCTGGTCACTACCTGGAAGGCATGTATTTAGTTGGGAAAGCATCCTTTTTACTCAGGTGCATGGTGTTTCCTTCTCTGGCAAGGAACAAGCAAAACAGGCTTCAATTGATTTTTCAAAGATAAAAATATGTAAAACATGTCTTGTTGTTAAAGATAATTTAAAACCTAAAATGAAAAGATTACCTTCTATAACTGAAGGCCCCAATATACAACTGTTAAGTTCTGGTTACTCAAACCACACAGACATTTTAGAAGGATGCACCCCAATGAATGGTAAGTTGGCTTATCACAGCGCACAGAGGAAAGCTGTGGGGAGACGGGCCTTGGGGACCTGGAGGGCTTGGGGCAGAGATACTCAGAGGTACCTGTCAACAATCTTTGCTTCTAACCCCGTGACCACAGGATTTGGTCTTGTCAGTATGAGTTTGGTTCAGGAACCAAGTGCCCTGCCCACTGTTGCTAACTAAACAGTCCCTTGAACGGAGCAGATGTTGAAGCTCCCCCGGGAAGAGTGCTCTAAGTGTGGGGACCCTCAGCAAGGGTGGTGCCAGGACACAGTGTCCTCCTCATGCTGTGCAGAGCAGACCCTGTGTGCTCAGGGAGCCCAGCAGCTGGTGCTGGGAGGAGCTAGGGGCAGGGAAAGTGTGGCTGAGGCAGCGCTGTGCCTGAGCTCACCCAGTCACTGCCTCCCCGCCTTGAGAGGCCCTGAGAAGTCCCAGACCAGCAGCGGAGCTGGCCTCTAGGACAGTGGTCCTTAAGGGAGAAGGGAGTACATCAATGTCACTTCTAGCTAGAGCACTTGGAAATGGTGTACCAGGCCCTTTAGGGTTCAAAAGTCTGGGGGTGGAGCCCTGCAGGGGTATTTACCAAAGACTCCATGTTATTTTGCCTCACAAAGTTCTCCCTGTGTGAGAACCATCTCTGCAATTTACACACACGGTCAGAATATAAGTTTCTCTCAGGTTTAAGAAAATATTGGTCCTCACTTGCTTTAGAAAAAAAAATCCTTGGCATAGGAGTAAAACATTTGGGCCAATTAAATGGATAGCTTCTCTTTAAGTGTTTTGTTATCATTTTAGACATGTGACTATCAATTATGCAATCATCAATGGGAACATATGACAAAAAGTAGAGTACTGTATGTGACTGTAATGGCTGTACTCACTGTCTCTATTGATGGATCAGAAGTTGAAGAATTATTCTTTACCACAGGCAGCTGTTTACTAGGAAACTAATCATGACTGCAACCTCAGGGCCGGCCCAAGATCTCTCTCCCTGACCCCATGAATTTCTATGCAACTCAGTCTGAGTAACACAGCATAGCAGTTAATTTTTCCTCTAAATGTCTTCATTATTCCTTATTCTTGTTTACCCAAATAACCTTTAAGTTTGTTCAAGGCAATAATGATGCCTTGTTCTTGTTTAGTCTTTCCTGTGTTACCCAGAATAAAAATATTCAAGAAGTAGTAATTGAGCGCTGATCATATGTCTTAAAACCACTGTCTCCTGGGAGGTGTGCTGTGTGAGTATCACCTGGAAGTGCCGTCAGGGAGGCAGACCCTCACTGAAATGCTTGTGCTCTTTACTAGCTGTGCAGTCTAAACCGAGTTACAAAAACTCTTTGAACCTAAGTCTTCTCATATAAAGTGAGGATAATACCTACCTCTAAAGGCAGTCAGAGAAACTTGCAATAGTATGATGCCATAATGCTAATCCACGGAGAAAATCTCTACAGCATGGAGATGGGAAGGAGAGGGGGAAAGCACTCCTCTAGTTCTTTAGTCATGAGCCGAAATGGGGCCCCAGAGATTCCAGCCTCTGAGATTCTCAAAAGACCTAGGCAGCTACCCTAGGTCTCAGCCCTGTAGCTGCGGCTATGATTTCTCCCGGGTTTTCTTAAGAGTCACATGAGTTAGAGATGCCACTCTTTATTTCTTCTGCAGCGGAGAAAACCTAGGCTACATGGCCATTTGCTGTACACTTACTAGGTACCTGGCTCTGTGCTAGTCCCCTGGCCCACTGCAGCGGGACTGCAGACTGGCCCATGCTATGCATGCAGGGGACTCTCCTGGGAAGCTGTGACTCTCATCTCGGAAACAACACCGAGGGATGATCCCAGGCCCTCACATCCAGTGAGCAGGTAGGTACATACCAAGTCTTATATTTCAAACAAATGCAAATCAATATTCACTTCAGTTTCAAGTGGACTTGCTGCAAATTCTGAACTGGTGAAGTCCAAATGAATGAGGTTTGTTGTGCTCAGAGAAGTGATCTGATTATTGGACTCCTCAAACCTGGTCACAAGGAAGCTAGCATTTCAGGAGAGAAGGAAAGGGAAGGGAAGGCTGGGCCTTTGTACTTACAGGTAATGTCTTTCATGAATGATGCAGAATCCAACTGTTTAGTAGTATCTCTCCCTCTCCACTTCCTGCACAGCTTGTAAGAAATGAAGTCCCTCACTCTATAACTCTAACTGAATTCCAACTTGGGTAATTACCCTATAATTAAATAAATTTTCCCCATAGTTTTAATTCACTGACAACCAGTGCTAGTTAAACAGCTACATTTCGCTCCCACAAACACCCCCCCACACACACTGCAGTGATCAGTGGAGTGATTTATATTTGGGAGATGTGTGTATGAAAAATGCACAGTTCATAAAATATTTTAGGTATCACTCATGATTACATATGCTTTTCTCAGCATGAGATAACATTAATTTCTATTATAATTTTTCATCTAATTTCTCATATGCTTAGTACCAAAAGAAATAAGACAGCTAATTAGCATTTCTTATTTTCTGTACAATTTTTGTTTAGTTAATCCGTAGCTTCTATTTATTTATTTATTTATTTCTAAAGCACATTTCATTATTCCTGGGAGGCACACTGGGGTAGGTAATATTGCTTCCCATTCTATAGATGAAGAAATTGAGGCAGTATTCCCCAAAGTGGGGAAGCTGGTTACTGTCAGCCTTGGAACCTAAGCTTCCTCTGGTTCTGGGTCCAAGGCTCTTTCTATCAAATACTGGGTCACTAGCAATCACTTTGGTTTTACTAATGAAAAAATAAAGAGTGGTACCTTTGTGACCTGTGTCACAGGCCATTAATTTCTAGGAATTCATGACTTGGTCAGGAGTTGGAGGCTTAACTGGGCCCTGACACTGGCCTTGGATCATAAGGCTACAGAGATCCTTTGGGTCCACATGTTATTACTTGCTACAGCTCAAATGGGAGAACAGTTCAAAATGTGATGCAAAATCATACAAAGTGATTCAAATTTCAATTTTATTTTAATGGCCTTTCTTCAAGGATTGTAGATGGCTTTTAATAAAAGATATTAAAGACAACATCAAAATACTCACAAAAAGCAGCAGTAGCAGGGGTGTTATAACAATGCCCTGAAAAAAATAAAAGAGATGATGATCATTTATCAGCATAGAAATCAGCACACTTTCTTTGCCATTTTAAACTCTGATGCATGGAAATGCTTATCCTTTAATAAAACCTAGGAGATAAAGAAGAGGAAGCCCCAATCTTGGCTTTCTCCACCATAAAGCCATAGCATCTCTGTTATAATGATTTGTATCTGGCATCTTTAAAACCATAACCACCAATCTTCCTTAAACTCGTCTTCCTTTGCAAAACTTAAGTTGCCTTCCACGCTGCATGTGTACCACTCGGGTGGAAGCTGGCAAGCTTTCTCACTCCCAGGCTTTCAGCTCTACCTCAGATAAAGTGCCTCTTTGCAAGGGAAGACAGGTGGTTTAGTCCCAGTTGGGGTTCTCTCCTGAGCAAAAACCGAGTCAGTTGTGATGAATGAGATGCCGTGATTTTGTAATGTGAACTGATCTCCCCTAGGAAATGAGCTGGGATCTCAGAACTCATTTTGCTTGATTAGACTCCATGTCTCCATGGTGGAAGGCAAGTCTTTCATCTAATTCGGCCACACAGGACCACCTCCATCCCTCGGCCTCCCCTAGGCAGGAAGGAGCAAAAGATTTGTTTTCTGAGATGACAAGGAACAGTTTGAGGCTGTCGATGAGGCAGGATACAAACTTTTAGGTTTCTTGTAGATAAATCTTTTAAACCAGGTGTTTGAGTTGGGAGTGAACTGACAAGTTTAGTTGAAAGCAGATGATTATTCGCCCCTTAGTTCTTCCTTTATCCCTCCACACTTCACTATGATTTATAAAACAAAACACATTTCATATTTTTATTAATGAATTCTACTTGGAACTTTAAAATCCCAAAGAGTCTGTGTGCATGTGTGTGAGAGAGAAAGGGAGACAGGCGACAGACAGAGAGTATATTCTACCCAGGATCTATGGATGGTACTGCTGCATTACTTTAGGAAAAGAAGTCCTGTAGGAAGTCCTTTAGTCATTAGTTACTATAATCCTTTGGATGTGGCCCCAGAGGGACTGGGCTATCTTATGTGAACATTGCTATCATGACTTTCTTAGGAGTATACTCATGTGAATATTCACATATATGCCTGTTTTATTGTTAAACTAGAGGCCCATTGCACGAAGATTCATGCAGTAGGCCTTCTTTCCCCTGGCTACTGGCACCAGTTTTCCTCTGGCACCTGGGATCCAGGCCTCTGGACTGGCCGCAGTGGAGAAGCCAAGCCTCTTCAGTCTTTAGTCGTCATTCCGAGCTTGCATATGCAAATTAACCACCATATTTGTTGGGTTAATTTGCATACTCATCCTGATCAGCTGGTGGGTGTAACAAAGTGACACCAATTTGCATGTTTCTCTTTTATTAGTGTAGATAATAGAACACATGCTTCTTGACTGTGCAAACTTTTGCAGTGGACAATAGGGAATATAGCATTTTAATTTATGTTATATTTTTAACCTATTTGTTTATTAAAACATATATTGTGGCTTATCAACTCCATTAGTGTCTATGAAACAAGTTCTCATTGGCACATTTAGGAGAGCTACATGTGCAAAATAATTTATAAGAGCTATTGCCTTTCAATGATGTAGAATATATTCAGACTTTAGTAGGAATTCCAGACTTTACAAGGCCAAGTGGAAACAAAAATACTTGCTTGTTTCAGTCAATGTAGGAGCCATCGGATTTCAAGTCAATTTGTTTAAACATTTATTGAATGTCCACTTATAGGCCAGGCATTGTTCCATTAATTATAAGAATTGATGGAAATGGATCCAGCAGACAGGGGTAAGGATATTTCAGGAAGAGGGAAGGGCATCCACAAAACTATGAAAAGTTGAGCAGGGTGAGAAGAAAGCATCAAGTGGAGGAGCCAGAGACCAGATCACCAAAGGCCTTGCAGGTCAGGAGAGGAAACTCGGGATCTGATCAACAAATGGCGAATGAATGAAGAACTGAAAGCAAGGGTGTAATGAGTTGGTAAATAATTTAGTATATGAACAATGGATATGACTTAGTTTATAACCTAACCAGTTTTTCTGTTGTCAACTCACTTAAATTCAGATAAAAAATAAAATAGAAACATATTAATGTGAATTTTGGGTTATCAATAATGCTAATAATACTTCTGAGACACAGGTAGTATTTCTGTCATAGGATAAGGATTTTCAGCCAGGAAGAAGGTTGAGTCTCATCACCACTCTGAGGATATTTGTCTTGTGTTTGAGGAGTCATACTGGTGTCATATATAGTACACAGGGACCCATGTTCTTCCTGTTACCATTTATTTTCATTTGCAATAGTGGCATGGTATTAGTAATAGTAATAATACCAGTACTATTAATGGCATTTGGCTTCAGCACTTTTATGCACATTTACAATTTGACCCTCTTGAAGAAGGTAAGTTATAAAGTAGCCACATTTCACAGATGAGGAAACTAGGGTTGAGAAAAGCCAAGCAACCAGACCAAAGTCACAAAGAAACTAAATGGTTCGAGCCTGCTTTGTCCAACTCTAAACCTAGACCTGACTCCACTATACCCCTGGTCCCTGGGGAAGACATCTCAGTGGTCAGTGCAGTTTTCTAGAGTCCCGCTAAGGCATGTAGGCAAAGTTGCTGTACGAACTTGGTCTCTAGTTGACAACTGATTCTTAGAGAGGACCTTATTCTGGGAGGCAAAGCACTATGATCTGCAGGTCTTCCTGCCCAGACATTTCAAGTGTATAGTCACCAGCACACAGTAGGTTCTTTGCAGTTCTCCCAAGGACTTAGGATATTTGTTCCTAAAAATAGATATTTGTTCCTAAAACATTCCTGGCAAATAGGATGCATTTTCTTATTCTGGTTTCAAGATTCCTCATTATTTTCTCAAAAATGGCTGTTCAAGTTCATTAACTAAGAATGAATTGTTATACAATGCCAAAACCTGCTTTGCAGCTGTATAAGGGAATGATTTGGCCACAATGTCATTAATCCGGACAAGAGCTTCATAATTAAGGTTTGGTGAAGCCATGAGAATTAGTACTAGAATAATAATAGCTAACATTTATGAGGAACTTAAGATGTCTGAGGGCTTAGTGTCTGTTACCTTATATAATCTTCACAACAACCCTATAAGCTAGGTACTATATTTCTCCACCTGCTAGGGAAGGACACTGAGACTCAGAGACACTGAGTGAAGTGAAAAGAGGCAATGCTGGAAATTCAATCTTTAGTTTCTCGACTCTAGAGCCTGGGTCCTGAGTGGTGTAAGTAAAATCTTTGCAATCTTACCCTGTTTCCTCAGGGTTATATTTTAAGACTAAACCTGAGAGGAGCTTTAAACTCGTTACGTCTTTTTGATGACATGAAACAAATGGAGAAATAAGCCTTTGTGTGACATGGCTGATGCACTTTTTAAGTCAGGTTTTTGCAAATATAAATGACAAAAAAGGTGACCTAAAAATTTAAACTATGACAGCAACAATCATTGGGACCTGCAAAGTCATATAAACTTGTTATTTTCTCTCACACTCTGAAGGCTCAATTTGATTGCTTCTCTTTTCTCTTTCCCAAGTAAATTCTACACCAATGGCTAAAACCAAGAGGTGGTGGATGAGCACTTCTAGCTAAAAATGTCAACACCCCCCCCCAACCCACTCCCCTCCACCCGCCCCCCCGTAGATTCAAGGTCAAAACATAGTTTTAGCATCCTTGCAGTTGGGAGAATTTGTTAAGTTTTCTGATCACAATACCTGAAGAATTCAAGTCACAAAGTGATGGGCTTTGATTGTCTCTTAAAAAACCTTCAGGAAATCCATTTACACCTCTGATGTGAATGACTGGGTGAATATATTTCAATGACTTTAGTGGAGAGGGGGAATCTGAGACACTGAGATTTAGTCCATTAAAATACAAACCCAAGCCACCCCCCCACCTCAAACTCCCAAGTAACAACTAAAACAATAAAACTGTGAATGCACTTTTCTCAACAGCAGGACTTGTCAAAAAGGCAAAACTGAAGTGAATTATATTTTTGTTGTTAATCCTCACCTGAGGATATTTTTTTTCATTGATTTTTAGGGAGTGGAAGGAAGTAAGGAGGAGGAGGAGAGAGGGAGCAACATCAATGTGAGAGAGACACATCGATTAGTTGCCTCCTGCACTCACCCGACCTGGGCAGGGGATGGAACCTGCAACCCAGGTATGCTCTCTTTACCGGGAATAGAACCCCAGACCCTTCCGTGAGCTGACTGGTGCTTTAGCCACTGAGTATTAACAAAAGGTTTTGCTACAACATCTACTGTGATCACACAGATACTAAAACCTTAGGCTTTCGTCTCCAGAATACTGAACGTCAAACCTTAGGAAAGGTGCTTTAAGTTTTTAATTAAAAGGCAATAACTCAAGGTCTACAGAGTCTCAGGTTTTGCAAGGGATCTCAGACCTACCCTGGTCCAGTTCTCTTCTGATGTCTGACACCCTTTGACTGTCTCCCTTCTTGCTCTGTGGGTGTGATGGCTGAATCTTTGCCAGAGATCCCCTAGGGAGACAATGGCCTTGCTCTCCAGGCACACACTGCCCTGGCTGGAGCTCTTTGACAAGGAGGAAGCGCTTTCTTACACTGACACCAAACCACTTCCATTGCTGCCCGTCTTCCCCTCGGAGAAACTTAGGACTTGCTCCTCTCCTTCCTTGTGATGGCTTTTCTTTAAAAATTTTAGTTTTTGACTGCAGCTGACTTTCAATATTATTTTATATTAGTTTCAGGTGTATGCATAGTGGTTAGACAATCACATAATTTACAGAGTGTTCCCTCTGATAATTCAAGTACCCACTTAGCACCATACATGGTTATTACATAGTATAACTATCAGTTTGTATTTCTTACTCCCTTCACCTTTTTCACCCAGCCCCTATCTACTTCCATGGCAATTATCAGGCTGATCGCTCTATGAGTCTGTTTCTGTTTTCTTTCTGTGTTTATTTTGTTCTTCAAGTGGCCTTTTAACTGCTGCTTTTGAAGAGTGTAAATAAAATCTCTGCACTTTAAAATTATAATTTATTTTTGGCTATATTTACAAATTTAAGAATAACGGTGAAGTGAGCTTGTGGGTCCCCACACTAAGTCTTATTCAGGCTGAGTCCCAGGCCCTCCCAATGTCCCTCCTGGGGGAGTGTTCTGAGCCCTCTCTTAAAACATTATCTCATCCAGATGAATCTCAGAGTCCATAGCACTCCCTTAATAAAAATTGACCAAAACTTGGAAATAAGCCCCTAACAGGACTGCACGTCTTTTCTATGCCATCTGGAGCATGGTCCAATAGGTCAGCCCAAGGGTTATTTTATTACCTAGAGCATATACCTTTGTTTGACTTCTATTTACTATTGATTAGAGCCTAGACTATGATAGTTCATGTTAACATATCAAGTTTTGTCCTGTTGAGACAGAAGTAATTTATGTTTAGTCGAAAAAAAACACAAGTTTTTATTGCCCTGTAGATATGAGCAAAGTTATTTTGCTATGCTTTTCTGATGGACCCTCATTTCTATAATCTCCTTGAAATCAACTTTACCATCCTGCTGGTCCCCTCCCCCCTGCCATTGTTCAGTTAAATAAATGCTTGGCGTGTTTTCATTTTATGTTTGTAAGAAAGTTGTAATTTCAACTTTTGAGAATTATACTTTGGCAATTTCTTTACTCTGAACCTTGTATTTATATCTGATGCAAAGCTCTCTTAAAAAAAAAAATAAGGAAAAAATGATTAATGCTAATTGAGATTTCTAGGTTGTCTCACATTTTGTCCTGTAGTCAGTATATAGGCTATCTTAAAAAGTTAGAGCAAGTTTATTCCTCAAGCACAAAATTATGTTAAACCAATATGTAATGAGTGAGACTGGCCAGCGTAACCTAAACAATAAATCATAAAGGGGTGGCAGGAAATATTTTGGAGATACCTACATTTGAACAAATGACCAGGATATATAGTCCTCAGAGACCATGACCTGATAAATGGGTGGCAAAATATATAGTTGAGTCAACTTTACAGGAGAAAGAAAGAGGCATTAGGAGCTTACAAAAGGGCAGTTGGAAAGAAGGTGCTAGGTGATGGGTTGGGTGGGTGAGGGCTCTTTCCCCTCCTCCTTCTGTATTTGCCTCTGTAAAACTGGACCTTCACAGAGTAAGCCCCTTCCTCAGTATGTTCATGGCTGCATCAGGGAAGGAGGAGCGGGTATGAGCACTCTGGTTTATTTACCAGGCACAGTGCACTGCAGTGAAGACAGCTGCATCAGACTATTTCCACTAGATCACGCCCGCCACTGAGGACGTCCAGGTAATCTTCTCAAGTCTGTGTCCATGCTTGCCAGGAAAATGCTGAGCAACAAGTTTGTTTCCCAAGTAGGGTTTCTGATAAGAGAACACATTCACTCGCTGACATGTTTGTTTCCCAGCACACAACCACTCTGGGGGATGCTAATGGCAGTGAGTCTCTGAGTGAGTCTACACAGCTAAAAATCCCTCTTCCTGGATGTGGGATGGTAAGAGACTCCAAGCTGGCTTGTCTCTGGGACATACATTAGTTAAACAAGCATTTACTGAGTGCCCACAATGTGTCAGACATCATGGTGCTAAGGGGAAAGGATTCCAGAGTCTCCTAAGCACATAAAACTTCAGTCGTTTTGGGGTGGAATTTTAAACAAAACTCCAGAAAAGTTTCTATGAATCCCTGGAGTTGTCTCATAACTGTATTGCTGTTTGTTTGCTTTGCTTTAAAAGGAAAAATAGATGAATGGATTAGAAAACTGTGGTATAGCTACACAATGGAATACTATGCTGCTATAAAAAAGAAGGAATTCTTGCCATTTGCAGCAGCATGGATGGAACTGGAGAGCATTATGCTAAGTGAAATAAGCCAGTCGATGAAAGAAAAATACCACATGTCCTCACTCATCTATGGATAATAAAGACCATTATAAACTAATGAAAATAAACAGATACAGAGGCAGAAAAGCATTGAACGGACTGTCAACCTACAGCTGGAAGGCTGGGGAGGGTTGGGGGGGAGTTAAGAGATCAACTGAAGGACTTGCATGCATGCATATGGGTATAATCAATGGACACAAGACACTGGGGGATAGGGGAGGAGGGGGGGAGGTCAAGGGAAAAAAATGGAGATCTAACACTTGTTGTAATACTTTAAGCAATAAAACAAAATAAAAATAAATAAATAAAATAAAATAAGAGGAGAAACTTGAGGACTTTAAAAATTCATAAAAAGGAGCCAAGAAGGGGCAGGGGAATAGAGATTTTGTGAAAAGGGACTATGCCTGTTACCTGAGGAGGCAGCAGGGATGGAGTTCCATTATACAGCTAGCTGGAAGGGTTAACACCTTTCATTGAACAAGGAGAGCAAAGGATAGATTGGGTGGTGAAGAAGACAGACTTGTATGCTTGATGTCAGAAAGTGTAAGGGATTCTCATTGAAGAGCTTCCATTTTCTATGTTAAGCACAAAAGTGAAGGGTTTTACTAAAATGAGGGGAAGACAGATGGGGCCAGTGGGGCTTGGTTGTTGAGCATTGACCTATGAACCAAGATTCGATTCCAGGTCAGGGCACATACCTGGGTAGCAAGCTCGATCCTCAGTGTGGAGCATGCAGGAGGCAGCCGATCAATGATTCCCTCTCATCATTGATGTTTCTACCCCTTTCCCCCTCTCCCTTCTTCTCTGAAACAATAAAAATATATTTAAAAAATAAATAAAATAAAATTATGGAAGACAGGTTCAGGGAAAGGGGAAAGTCAGTGATTGGAAACCTGTGGCTCTTGGGAGAGGGTCTCTAAAACTGTGAAGGTGCTGTTTTACCAAATTCTGAAGACAACAAGTTGGCCTACCGCTGTTTCATGGATGCTGGAAGAAGACAGGAGACTCGTGGATCAGAAGCAAAGGACTTGATTTCTCACAGCAGAGCAAGCAGCCTAAGCGTGATATTGGCCTCAGTTCCTCTTGCCTCCAAGTTAAGCAGGGTGGTGCAGTTGGGCTTAGACAGATGCCTGCACACACAGTGGGTTGCATTACAGGACGGATGCCTGCACACACAGTGGGTTGCACACAGTGAAGTTTAGGGAACC
>PVJC01005620.1:0-58335 GCA_004026665.1 Murina feae
CCACGGTTATTTCTGTAAGCAACGCTGAGAGAAACCCGTTTTGGATTTCCTTCTGATGCTAGTCTCTGGTTGTCTGTGGGACCTCCAAAACTCGTCTGGAGCTGGAGTTCAGAGCCACTGGGAGCTTGTGGCTCTCTCCGTTTTGGAAACGAACCACGGCCTCCGGTATCTGCCCTTCCCCGAGCCCGTGCGCGCGCCTCCGTACCTCTGTACTTTGCTTCCGCTGCTGCTCTGAGTCTCAGACTCTTCTCTGGTTGTAGGATTTTCACTCAGCCAGCCATCCTGTGGGTGTGAGTGGTGTCCGTGTGTTCTTTTCGTGGTTTTTCTGAAATAGTTGTTCACAGCTGCATATGTGGTGTCTACCCTATGCCGCCATCTTGTTTCTTAAAAATATTTTTTAATGTTAATAAATATTTCCATGGTAGAATTTTAGGTGTCTTTAATTTCTTCTCTGTGCCTCTTTATTGTATAAATGTGTGTCATTCTAGAAAACAAAGTCATTTGTTTTTCTCTTTTTAAAAAAATATGTTTTTATTTTAGTGAGAGAGGAGGGGACAGGGAGAGAAATATAGGAGCATCGATTGGCTGGTTGGCTGCTCCCCACTAGGGATCAAGCCCACACCCAGGCATGTGAACCAGCAACCTCCTGGTGCAAGGGACAACACTCAACCAACTGAGCCACACCAGCTGGGCGACGTTAGTCTTTTTAAAAAATCTCTATTAGAGCCCTAGCTGGTTTGGCTCAGTGGATAGAGCATCGACCTGCAGACTGAAGGGTCCCAGGTTCAGTTCCCATCAAGGGCACATGCCTGGGTTGTGGGCTCGATACCCAGTAGGGGGCATGCAGGAGGCAGCCAATCAATGATTCTCATCATTGATGTTTCTATCTGTCTCTCTCTGAAATCAATAAAAATATATTATTTTTTAAAAAGTCTCTGTTAGAGGGGGGAGAGTGGGAGAGGGCAATGGGGAAAACAAAAAGGGGGACATGTAATACTTTCAACAATATAAATAAAAAAATAATAAAAGTCTCTATTAGATATATTTACTACTGCACAAGTGAATTTAGTTCATTATGAGCCTCACAATTTCTGTGAAAGCTCAGTTGCAACTTCGGCAAAACAAAAACGCCCCTTTCTTGGATGGCAGTTGAAGCGGCAAGCCCCCTTGTCCATCAACAAAATGATTCCTTCAAAAGGAATTTTATGACTGAAATCTCTCCATCTTCTTATGTCAGGAGGAATACTCTAGTTACAGCTGTTCAAAAATAGATTGGTTTGAGTTCCAAGTTCCTGAAAGTTTTCCAATAGAACATGGAAGAATACACAGATATTTTAAGAAAGATGTTGGGCCTGGCTAGGCAGCTGGACTGCATGACTTCTACTCTCTCTTGTAAGATTTTTAGATCTGACCAGTACCTCTCACTGAGGGTTCTAATCCTGTGCTGCATTTCACTTCCAGCTCTTCTGTGGACAACAGGAACTTCTGCAGCATTGTGGTTTGCATGATGTGGACTCAGTAAACCAGCAAGCACTTATCTAGTTCTCACCACTTGCCAGTCAGCATCCTGAGCTTGCACTGGGGAGAATTAACTCATGTAATCTTCAAAGCAACCCTATGAGATAGGTCTTCTGATGGTTCCCGTGTTACAGAGCAGAAAGCTGAGGCTTAGCAGAGTTGAGAAACTTGCCCAAGATTACATGGATTATGAGGGGCAAAGCTGGGATTTGAATCCAGGCAAGCTGTCTCCATAGTTAGCCTCTTCTCAGCCAACATCATACTGCCTCTCACTTCAGAGATGTTTGAAATTGCTCCAATTCCAAACACAGATCTATGCGGTATTCTAGCCTGGGTCTGGCCTGCTGGGAGTTTTGTGGGCTGACCTGATCATGGGACATATCAGCAGCTAAAGTATGCCCTGAGCAGCCCACATTTGTTTTTTGTTGTTGTTTTGTTTTAAATTAGCTTTATTGTTGAAAGCATTACAGATATCCCCTATTTCCACCCACTGACCCCCTCCACCCTGCATCTGCTCCTCCCCACCCCCGCCCTGCACTATTGTCTGTGTCCATGGATTAGGGTTATAGGTGTACAAGTTCTTTGGTTAATCGCTTCTACCCCTCTCCCCCTGAAGTCTACATTTGAAAGCCAAAAGCAGAGAATAATAGTGGGATAGTTAGTTGCATGAAGTTCAGAGGGGGTGCCACAGTGATTAACAGATGTACTTGATTATGGAATCTTTGCGATGGAAAGGTTCTTAAAGGACAACCAACACATTTTTAAAAAGTTTAAAAAGTTATTACTTAATGTACTGCTATGATATATTACCCAAGCTCTTTGACATAGAGAAGGAGGGGTGGGGAAGATGGTATTTGTCTTGTCAAATGCAATGTATGTGATAGGGAACTGAATGGGTGGGATTTTCCCTACCTGGACCTCCTCACTAAACCTGAGCTTAGCACTACAGTCAAATGGGTTCCTGCCCACCCCCTCTTGTCTTCCTTGGTCTTCTTCTCCTCAGCATCTCTGCCTCTGCTTGATGCGTCACCAAATTCATCAGCATCCTAACTCCTTCATCTTGGTAGTAAACACCTCGCCTGTAACCCTGCTTGCCTTCCAACTCAATGAGATTAAGTCTTCCTGGACAGCATTAGGTATTTTTATATGGTTAATTTATTTGTTTTTGTATTTTTGCAGCTCCTGCAATTTAATTAAAAATTACTTTCAGGCTGCAAAACCGGCCCCTGCTGCTAATTAGATTCCACGGATCTGTCCAGAAAGGTAGAAATCATCTTTTTAATAAATATATATGTATTTTTAAAGTATTACTTGCCCTGGCTGGAGTGGCTCCGCTGGTTGAGCATCGTCCCTTGCTTCAAAAGGTCACCAGTTTGATTTCTGGCCAGGGCACATGCCCAAGACTCGGGTTGGATGGTCAGTCCCGGTGCCTACAAGGGGCAACTGATCAATGTTTCTCTTTCACATCGATACTGCTTTCTCACCGGCTCCCTTCCTCTCACTGTCAAATCAATAAAAAACACATTTTTAAAAAGTTTTAAAAATTCTTACTTAATGTACTGCTGTGATGTATTACCCAAGCTCTTTGACATAGAGAAGGAGGGGTGGAGAAGATGGTATTTGTCTTGTCAACTCTACTTTTTTCCAGGCCTGGTGCAGAGCTGGTTGGGCTAGGGTTCCCTTTGCACACAGTCTGCAGTGGGCCCTCCTACCCACAGCTGGACTTCAGCTGGGCCCTCCTACCCCCAGCTGCATGGCCTGCGCCTCCCCGCTCTGAGGGTGTCACGTGGACAGATGAGCTAACTATGTGAAAGCCTTTGTCAACTCCAAGGCACAAATGAATGCCAAGGATTACTGTTGTTATTCTTATCTTACTCCAGGGAAACCCTGTTGCCCACTCAGCCCTCCCAGCCCTACTCTGCGGGCCAGCAGGGGAAACTGCCAGGCCAGACTGCCCCTCCCCTGTGGGCGGTGGTTCCTGGCACAGATCTGCCTCTCGGTCTTGGAGGAGAGACGCTATCTAACGTTGGACACCCCCCCCCCCCACCTCTCAGTAATGGCTTTCCCAGTTCTTCCTGGCTTCAGGGACCTTCCTCCGGAAGGAAATCTTCTCGGTCGCAGTGAAAGTTCTCGAGCTGCAGAAATCATCCACTCCCAGGGCCTCTCCTGACGCCCACCCCCAGCGCCCTCCCTCCAGCGTCAGCAGCAGAGCCAGGCTACCCCGGAAGGATCTGACGGGCAGTTTCCTAGAATTGTCTTGCCGGAGTTCCTCAGTCTTTGGGCTCCCTGCCCCGCCCCCCCCCCAAAGCCCAGTCTTTTTAGATACCCAGCCCCCATGCCCAACTTCTCAGGCCCTAGTTCTCCTTGGCAGATCCACTCTGCTCTGGGGTTGTCTACTACCCTTGGGAGGGGCAACTGGGGCAGGAGAGTGAAGACGGTCATCAGGGCCCACTAGGAAGTTGAGTATGCCATGGTTACCAGGGCAACCATTCTTCTGTTGTGCCTTCCAGCAGAGGGTGAGGACTTGACCATGCAAACTGCCTCTCCCAATAAATCAAAGCTGACTGAAGCCCAAAAGGGTGGGTAGGGAGCACAGAACATCAAGGTCACTGGACAAGGTCACATGCCAGACCACCACTTGTGTATTGGGGAGCACTGCCCGGAAGGCAGACCTCCACGCTGCCTACCCCTACTTCCAGGTCCCACTGGGTGTGGACTCCAGGAAGAGGCTTGGGGAGGGGAGGTGGGAGGAAGGGCCTGTCTGCACTTGATAGATGGTACTGAAGAAATGTCTGGCACTTTCTTTCCCCTTGGGGGAGGTGAAGCTGTAGCCACCTCTCCACCCCCCAATCTGCATTCCTGCCTGCCGGCCTCTCAGAAAGGGGGTGGGGTGAGCTGCTGGAGCTGAGACAAGGAGGGCCCTTAGCCCAGCTGAGAGTCATTTTGCAAACTATCACTCACAGTTGTCTACACTGGCATGGGAATGGAGGGACATGTGGACAATCCCGAAATCTCAACGGAATTAAAAAGGGATCCATATGTTCCCACCTCCATCCCTTTCTGTGTTCCCAGGCCTCCTGGGGCAAAAGATTTGAGAGCTCTCTATTCAGTCCTCACTCCTTTTCCTGCTTCTGACTTATTGCTCCTACTAGTACATGACTTGCCTTATGGACTGTGTTATTTACACTGAGTATGAAAAAGCAACGTGTGTGTGTGTGTGTGAGAGGGAGAGAGAGAGAGAGAGAGAGAGAGAGAGAGAGAGAGAGAGAGAGAGAGAGAGAAACTGCTGGTAATTTAGCATAAATCAAGGCAATAGCACCAAACTAGTCATTGAAATCTTCATTATCACATATTGCCCATTAAAAATCAGTTTCTCCCTCTCTCTTCTTTTTTGTGACTCCTCACCTGAGGATACATGCCCTTGACAAGGACCTCGACCCTTCGGGACCTGGGCTGACGCTCTAACCACTAAGAAACATGGGCCAGGGCTGCCAATTTCTCTAAGAATGTGCTTGATAAAGCAGTAAAAAGTTCCTAAAGTGTGATGGGTTTATTATAGTTATTTTAAATGAGTCAATAGGGCTTGTTTTCACTATAGTACAGTATATATGAGCAGATAAGCCCACATAAACAAAAGCTCTTTGGGGCCGTCAATAACTCTTAGGGTAGAAGTGTTCTTCAGGTCAAGAGCGATGCACGCACTGCCTGGGTAATTCGTAGGCTGTTCCCAGCGTGAGAAACATGTCTCATCCGACAGAGGGTGGAGAACATGGCTGTGTTTCCCGGCAACCCTCTCTCCCTCAAGGAGAGACACCGTCACTAGAAGAATGATTTTAATGGCCTCCACTCCCAGTCGAGATGCAAGGCATACAGGCTGTCAGTCCCGCCATACCCTGCCTCTCCCCTGCACACTGCATCTAGTGTTGGGTGGTGGGAGATAGGAGGTGTTTGTGGCAGTTGTGGACTCCTCCTCTGCAGATTCACCTATAAAGCCTTTTCCTATTCCCCCTACGATGGCTCTTCCCCTTCCCCATAAAAGTCACAGTGTAGCAAGGTTGAGGGAGGAGGGCACAGGAGGGGCAGGAGGATCCAGGAATCCACACCCCAGCTTGGCCTGAGTCCGGGTGGATAACGGGGGTGTGGGTTCCACTGGGCGTGACGGGGGGGCTTTGTTCTGGTTCTGCAAGCTCCAAGTTCTCTCCCCCTACACCAGTCCTCTCTCAGAGGTAAGATGTGGTGTCTCCACTGGAGTGAGCACACCTGAGTTGTTCAAACCACTTCTTGGGATCCTCTGATAACAATGGGGCTGCTGTGGCTGAGGGTGAGGCCTGGAACCTCTCTGTCACTTGTGGCGCAGGGAAGGGAGGTGTGGAAGGCCAGGAGGAAAGGCAGGTCAGCCTCGGGTGCTATTTCCCCGCTCCCCCAGCAGCCAGTAGGTCCGAACTTTGCCTTTGCCCTGGAGGGAAATAGAAGAGGAGGTTGGGATGGGGAGTGGCAAGCCCATTTGCCAAATGATGGGAGTGGAAGTGGTTGCTGGAGAAGGGGCTAAGGGAGGATAGCCCCCTCTGGGACCCCAAGGGATGGTGACAATAGGGGCTTCCTTCTCTACCTTCATTTCTACATCCCCTCGAAGCTCCAGCTCGAAGCCACCAAACTCCTCCAGGACAGCCTTGGTCTCCGAGGACAAGTGGATCTTCAGGGCTGAGTGGGATAAGGAAAAGCAGGGAAGGTGAGGGATGCCAGGGAAGGGACCAGGGGAATCAGGGACTGCGGGGGTAGAAAGAGCTTCCTTCTGGTCCTGGAAGCTTCCTAATCAGAGTCCCACCCTCTCCATGTGGTGTCTGACCATTCTGGCCTCTCTGTGGTAGCGAAGAGGCACAGGCAGCTACTTAAATTTAAATTAATTAAAACTAAATACAGTTATACATTCAAAGCCTCAGTTGCAAGACCACACATCAGGTGATCAATAGCCCCTGTGACAGCAGCTCCCATGTCGGACCAGTTAGAGAACGGTTTCATCACTGCGGCAAGTGCTCCTGGACAGCACCCTCGTGCCTCACCAGGCTCTAGCCCAGTGGTTCTCAACCTTCCTAATACCGCGACCCTTTCATACAGTTCCTCATGTTGTGGTGATCCCCAACCGCAAAATTATTTTCGTTGCCACTTCATAACTGTAATGTTGCTACTGTTATGAATCGTAATGTAAATATCTGATATGCAGGATGTATTTAGGCGACCCCTGTGAAAGGGTCGTTCGACCCCCAAAGGGGTCCCGACCCACAGGTTGAGAACCGCTGTTCTAGACAGTCTAGCACAGTGGCTGGGACCTCAGACTTTGGATCTCGCTCTGCCTAGTCTGAATGCCAGAGTGAATGCTTGCTCGGGGAAGTCATACAAAAGCTCTGGGCTTTGTTTTCCTAATCTGTAGCGTGCTGACAGGGACAGTGCCCACCTCTAAGCCCTGCTGTGAGGATTACATTTAACCTTAAAAAAGGGAACAGAGCCTGGCACATAGGAAGCGCTCATCAGTGATTGCAGTCGGTTATTGACCTCACCACCCTCGTTTTCCAGCTGAGGTAACTGAGGCCTAGACCAGGTCTTCCCAGGCTGCTGCGGTCAGACCTAGGCCTCCTGTCTACTGACCAGCTATCCCCACACCCCTTCTCTATCGGATCTCCCTCTGAACTGGCTCCCACCTCCCTTGGGGTCTGCATCACAGTGGCCTTGTTTTTTTAACCATTTTGGAGAATGTGCTCCTTGGGGACTGGCTCTCAATGAGAGGCTGTCTCCTCCCGGACAGCCCCAAGCACAGTGCCCAGGGAACATCTCTGAACCAGAGCCGCCCTTGGCCCCAAGTAGCCCTTCTTCCACCATGAGGTTTGGATGGGGTCCACATGGACTCTCCAGCCAACTGTGTGTCCGGGTCTTCGTATCCCAGGGCTGGGCACTCACGAGTTGCTCCGTAAATGTTCACTTGGTTAAAGTGCGTTGAACACAGCAGGAAGGCAGAAGATCAACAGGACACAGGGCCAAAGGAAGCGGTGGGAGCAAGCGTTCATTAGGTCCCTACTGTGTGTCAGGGGGTGTGCTAGATTTTCTACAACCCGAGACAGGCATCATTTTTTACAGATAAACAGCCGAGGCTCGGAAAAGTTGAATGACAGTCATGTGCTCCGCATGTAATACGGCTTCCTCATATAACTCATTTTTACGGAGACTCAGAATGGTGCAGCAAATGGACACTTAGCAGGGTTAGTTGCAGAGCTGAGCGTCACACCCAGTGGCAGCTCTGAGCCGTCTCTTACCACCCCCACGGGGAGCAGAGGGTTTCTAAAGGCGGGATTCCTGCTGGGAACGGGTGAGCTATGGCCTGGAAAAACTTTCCAAAAAATTGGAAAGATAGGGCAGCTAAGATCTGAGTCTCTGATTAGATGCAAGGTGATCTGCCCAGGTTGAACTCAGGAGCAGGAGGCTGGGAAGAGAGAGGGCCAGGAGCTGGGGCAGGGACTGCACAGGCTCAAGCCCTCCAGGGGACCTTTCTGGGCTCCAGCTGCCCTGCCCTCCCGTCTCCTTTAGGGGACCACCATACCTTCCCCGTTAGACTCCATTCTTGAGGCCGTGTTGACTGTGTCCCCAAAGAGACAGTAACGGGGCATCTTCAACCCTACCACACCAGCACACACAGGTCCTGGGGGGAGCGAAGGCCGTCAGCGAGGATGGAGGGCGGCCACAGGGCGGAGCTAAGGCGCGCCCGCCTGAGAGGCAGGAGGTGCGATCTGCAGCCCCAGGCAGAGCCTCCTGGTTGCAGCTCAGCCTTCGGAAGCCCCTCCCGGCGCCTGGTGGCCTCACCTGTGTGGATGCCGATGCGCAAGCGCAGCTGCTCCTGGGGCCGGTGGCGGATGTGGAAGGTGCGCACGGCGTCCAGCAGCGCCAGGGCCATGCGCGCCACCTCGCAGGCGTGCAGCCGCCCGTTGCGCACCGGGAGCCCCGACACCACCATGTAGGCGTCGCCGATCGTCTCCACCTGCGAGAGCGGGAGAGGATGCAGCACCCAAAGGCTGTAACTTCCCTTCCCTGGGCCGCCCCAGCCCCTCGTGCACTCTCATTCTGAAAGCCCATGCGCCAGGCATTGGTTTTCCTCATCCTCCATCCCTCCACCCCCTCCCGCGCGGTTCCTCTGCTTCCCCCATCTCCTTGTGATAGATGCTGTCTATCCTCAGGTCCCTTGGTCTCCTCTCCTCTATTTCCTCCTTCCCGTCACCTCTTTCTGACTCTGCCCCGAGTCTGTCTGTCCCTTCCCATCCACACTCACTCTCACCTTGTACACATCGAAGTTGTCTATGACGGCATCGAAGCAAGTGTACAGGTCATTGAGCAGGGTCACCACCTGGAGAGGAAGAGAGCGAAGGGGGTGGGGAGTAAGGGGCTCCACCTGGGCTTGGGTGGGAAAGGGGAACCAGAAGGCAGGCCTATGGGACCGCGATGGTGGACCCAGCATACCTCCTTGGTCTTTACTTGTGACCGCTCCGGACTCACCTGCATGGGTGTGCTCTCAGCGGACAGGGCTGTGAAGCCCACAATGTCACTGAAGTAGATAGTCACGCTGTCAAAGGCTTCGGCCTCTACCGTCTCCCCGCGCTTCAGCTGCTCAGCCACTGAGCTGAGGGGTCAGGGATCAGAGGGTGAGGTGGGGCTGGAGCAGGGGCGGCAGGGCACGTCACCAGACACGGGCACTCACTGAGGCAGGATCTGGTAGAGCAGGGCCTCGGCCTTACGCTTCTCCTCCAGGTAGGCCTGCGTCCGCTCCTCCACCAGCTCCTCCAGGTTGTTGGCGTACTGCTCCATGCGGGACAGCAGGTTGTCCAGGATGTTGCTGCTGTTCTCTCTGAGGGCGGGGAGCAGCAGGCAGGGGTGAGAGAGTGCCCACCCCAGGCCTCCACCTGGCCCAGGCTCTCAACCCACCTCCCAACTGCAGTGGGGACCCTGGACAAGGTTGGGGGTGCGGGGCACCGCAGGATGGGATGATGTGGGGGGGGGGAGGGTAGGAGGAACGTTTGGGTCCTCTTTGAGATGCCAGGGTCAAGTATGAAGCTTCAGGCACACCAGCTATTTTGTGGGAAGAGTGAGTTAGAAGGCGGCAGAGGAGCTGGGAAGGACTTGGATGGATTGAGAACGCAGCAGGAGGGCACACAGACTCCGAGGTGCATGTGGAGGCACTGGGCCCCAGGGTGGCGCACTGGGCAAAGGAGTTGGGGGGGGGGGGCAGAGCTCCTGTGCAGGGGAGGGGCCCCGTGTAGTCACACACCAGTGAAGACTAGGGGCCCTGGGGGCTGGGCAGCAGGAGTGTGGGGTGGCTGTGTTTTGATGAGAGGTGGGGACATCGGGCCATTCAGTATTCACACAGGGGGCTGTGAGGCTGTGGTGCTGCAGTAGCTACTGCAGGGATAGACTTGTTATTTTAAAGAGAGAGAGGAATGGGCGGGGAGTGGGGTGGAGAAAGAGATGATTCGTTGTTACACTTATTTTACGTTCACTGGTCGATTCTTGTATGGGCCCCGACTGGGGATCGAACCCACAACCTTGGCGTATTGGGACGATGTTCTAACTAACTGAGCCAGGCAGGGATGAGACTTAAGTGGGGGGTGTATGGTGCGGGGGGTGGGGGTGAGGGTGGTAGGAGGATGGGGGGGGGGAGCAGGGGAGGCTGGGCGCGCTCCATGCCGATGGCCAGCGACCTGTTAAACTTCCTTAGCATCATGCGGATCTGCTGGAAGGGCGGCCGCTCCTGCGGGTCTTCAGCCCAGCACCTCTGCATCAGGTGCCCCAGTTCCTCCAGGTGGCTCTGCAGGTCCAGGGAGGGCCGGAATGGCGGCTGCTCACCCCTCGTCACCCGCTCGATGATCTCTGTGTGGTGGGGAGAAGGGGGCTCAGTGGCTGGGTCAGCCAAGGGCCTGTTGAGAGATGGGGTGGGGAAGGCCAGGACCCGGGCATGGGGCAGGAGAGCCCTGTAGGGAACTGAGCCAGTCATGCCTCAGGGTCACTGGCAACAACGGAGCAACGGGTGGTGGCTGAGAGGTAAGTTGAGGCTGAGGCAGGGCTGGGGGACAGCATGGTCCTCTTACCTTTGGGGCTGAGGTCCAAACCTTCCACGTGGAATACGCCACTTCTCAGGGCAATCTCCTGAAGGATGATCCCAAAGCTGTAGATGTCACCAGCTTGGGAGCCCCGGACGGGGGGTGAGGCCATTCGCAGGAGCTCAGGGGCTGTCCACAGCTTTTCTGCGGGTCAGAGGTCAGAAGTCACAGGGTGAAGGGCCCGAAGCTAAAGGGAAACAAGGATAGAGCTAGAAGATTTATCTGGGACTGATCAGGAGACACCAAACTGAGTGCTAGAGCTAGACGGGGCCTGGAGACCACTTCCTCGGACTCCTCGTTCTAATGAGCGGAGCGAGAGTCAGGGGAGCCGTGCCCAGGCCCATCGAGACCAGGCACAGCCACCCTGCTGGGCTGGCCTTCACTCAGGACTGGGGACAGCGTGGGGCTGAGCTCACTGGCGTAGAGGGTGTGTCCTTGGTCTGGCTCTGGGTCCCTGAAGCTCTCGAGCCCATAGTCAGTGATCTTGAGCACAAATCGACCGTCGACCACACAGTTGGATGACTTGAGGTTCCCGTGGGAACAAATGGCCCCGCTGTGCAGGAACTGCATGCCCTGGAGAAGGTGGGATGCAGGGGTATGAGTGGGACTTACAACCACGGCCAGAGACGGTGGTTTCCTGACACCTCCCCCATGTCCAGTGGGCTCTCCTAGACCTACCTTGACGATGTCGTTGGTGAGAGAGTACCGGAACATCCAGTCCAGGGTGATGCTCTCATTTTCCAGAATGTCCTACTGGGCAGTGAGAGTCAGCCCTGCGCCCCACAGACTCCCCCGGAAGAGGAGTGCAGGGGTCCTACTGCTGCCAAGTGGCAGAACAGGACAAGACTTTGTATTTACTTTAGTGCCACTGTCCTTCCCCACCCTCCCATTTTACAGATGGGGCAAATAAAGGTCAGCGAGAGAGAGGGGCCTGCCTGGCGTTACAGCCAGGGCTAGACCCACGTTTCCTGACTCCCCTTGATGCCCTCACCTGCAAGCTTCCACGGGGACAGTACTCAGTGAGGATACAGATGTTGGGGGGATCGGTGCAGGCACCCACAAACCTGGTCAGGTGGTCATTCTGTATATCCCGCATCTGCAGGTGGGAGCCAGCATCAGGAGCCTGACAGAGCCCTCACTCCTCAAGTTGTCCCCTACCCTGAAGGACCACTCACTCTTCTTAACTCTGAAGTCACTCTCCAGACATTCTAGGACCTTCCCTGGTGATTCCCACCCACGTTCTGTAGCCCACCATCCCTCCAAATCTACTCCCTCCTCCCTCTGCCTCCCAAGCCCTCCATCGCCCAAGGCATCCTGTATGGCCCCTCGAGGACCTTCCTCCAGGACATGTCCAGTTGTCCTTTCCTTTCCGCATCCATGCCGCCCTCCTCCCATGTGCAATGTGCAAGGGCCCGTCCCAGGCCTACAGGTAACCCTGAGGTCCCTCCACAAGCAGTGCTGTTGGCCAACTCCCGTGTCGCCCTGGGATGCGTCCCCAGCCACTGCCTCACTCCCCTACATTACATGCTTCAGCTCAAACAGGACTTTTCTTGTCAGCTCAATGCGTTTCCGGTTCACACTTTTCACAGCCACGAGGTTGCCCTGGGCAAGGAATGGAGACTGTTACTGTGAGGAGATGGGAATTCCCAAATGCCCTGGGAACTGCAGCCGCCCCTCACAGCCCACCCAGCCTCCCAGGCCCTCCCTGTCCTGTCAGAACAGCCTGCGCCCCAGGCCCCAGGCCCACCTTATAATACACCGTCTTGGCAAAGACCTGGAACTGGCCCTCTGTGGTGAGGAGGGAGCCGTAATTGGAGCCTCTCTGAAGGGAGGGAGAGCAGGAGGGATGGTCAGCTCATGGGCCCCACCATGAGCCCCGCTCTCCCTACTAGTGGCTTGAGCTTGGTCTTCACTGCCTCCTTCCACGTCATGACATCCTCCCCTCGCGTGCTTTTTCCCTTTAATGCATTGTCATATATACTACCTCAACCTCTGAAGGAGCCGTACGGGAGGCTCTTAGATGTAACCATTATCTGAGAGTCTCAGAGAGGGGCCGTGGCCTGCCCAAGGTCACAGAGCGAAGACAGCTGGGATTAGAACCCTGCTCTCCTCCTGACCCGTCAGGCACTGCCCTCCCCCACCCCATACCCAGCTGTCCCCCACATCCCCCCCCAGTACCAGCGTTCTTACCCCACTCAAGGTCAGCCGGCTGCCCCCACTCCGGAGATGCCTCTCAAGGCTACTGGGCTGCAAGTCCTCCCAACGCACCCGCCACAGCTCTGAGGCCAGTTCCTTTTCCAGCTGCATCTTCCTGAGGCATGAAACGTGCCTCTGAGCCCCTGACCCTGCGTGGGGAGGCTCTGACCCGCAGCCCCTGCCCGGAGCCCTGGCACCACTGCCTGAGCGGAGAGCAGCCCCCCTGCTCTGGGGCCAGGTCTCAGGACTGCCCCTGGGCTGAAAGCGTGGGTGAAATTCTGCCTCATCGGGACCTTGGGGCAGTCACTTTACTTCTTTGAGTTTCATGTCTTCATGTCCAAATGTCTTCGTTTGGAAACGGGGAACCTCGATATTTGTTTCAAAAGCATTGTTATAAGAATGAAAAGAAATGTTGTGTGGGAGGGTCTGTGCATAGTACATGATCAGCTGGCATCCACTTCCTCCCCTCCCTCTGTCCTTAGCTTCTCTTTCCAGCCCACTGGAAGGCAGGCACAGGCCTCCTTCATCTCCCTCGATGCACACGGACTCATCAGCCCTGTCCTGCCAGCAGGGGCCCAATCCCAAAGGGTCCGAACCACTGCTTCTCATCCCGTCATCAAGTGTAGGGGGACAAACAGGCCCCTAGGCCAAGATCCAGGCCTTTATGATGCCACTCTACCCCTCACCCCCCTGCTGTCTGGGATTTCCTCCCTCTCCCTGGCCACTCCTACCCATTTCCTCCTTTCTTCCTTGTGTCCTAAGGCTTTTTAGTCTCTTTTCTTCCCCATCTCCAGTGGCCTTCCCCTGCTGTGCCCGCACCCTTCCTCCCTTCCCTCTTCCTTGCGGCCTCCCGAATCTGGTTGGTTCTCCAGGTCTCCCAGCCTCACTCACCACACTCATCCCAAGCTCACCTGTATATGAAGATGGAGACGATCAGGATGCTGAGCAGAGAGAGGCTGCCTACCAACGCCAGCACCTCCAGGGTGGAAAAGTGGGCTGTGGGAGAGAGTCCGAGTTGCAGCAAGAAAGATTTCGGTTAGACAGCAGGAGTGCTGGTCAACCAGTGCACTAGGATGATGGATGAAGGGAAGGAAAAGGCAGGAGTCTTTCCAGAAAACTCTCAGTGTGGAAGGGGAGCACTGATTTGACTCTCCATGGGGGCGGGGGGGGGGTGTTTTAGAATGGAGGCCCGGATGGCAAGGGGCAGGCACCTTGGTTGCAGGCAGGGTCCTCGTTGTCAAAGCCGCACTTGGGGATGTCAGGAGGCGGGTATCCTAGGGGCCAGTGCAGTGTGCGCCCTGACACAGCCACCAGCTCCTGGGAAGTCCCATTGTAGTTCAGGACCACCTATGGGAGGGAGGGAGGGAGGGAGGGAGAAAGGGCGGGAATGGTGGGCGAGCAAGACCTCCGGTCCTGTCGGGTAGTCCTGCCTCCCACCTACCCCATCTCTGCTTCCAGGCCCTTTAACTGGGATATCAACCCTGTATCAAACCCCTACTGTGAGTGGGTATGGAGACCCCATACCCATGCCCACATCATTAGAGTGAGTAACGTGAACACAGTGTGTGTTCACCTTGGCTCTGAGCTGCCTGACTCGGTGGGAGGAGTTCTATGACCTTAGGAGACACCAGGCTTCCTGAGGGCAGGGCTGTGCTCCCTCCCCAGACATGGGGTTCCCCAAGGGTCATGCCTGTGAGTCCCTATCATTCTGGTTGAGCCCCCCGACCAGAGCTTCAATCCAGGGCTCTCCATCAGTGACCAAGCATAGTAGGTAACTGCAGAGTAGACAGATGCCCTGCCAGGGCTGGGGTGATGGGGGGAGTGAGGCTGGGAGAAGAGGGGTGAGGTGTCTTTCCCAGTTGGCATTGTCTTCTCCAGGCACAGCCTTACCCTAAAGGCACTAGTCTCAGGATCCATATCCCAGAGGGAGAAGTCGGTCTCTCGGTCTCCATTGCTGTCGATTTTTAGGTGTCCTGTCACACCTGGGGGCGGGGAGGAAGATGGCTGTTTTGAGGGAGTGGAAGAAAGTTCAGGGACACCCCCCGACACACACACACACACATCTGATCCCTTGATTGTCTCTGCCTTGTCCTCCACACACACACACAGATAGAATGATAATAAAAGGGACAGACACTTCAGCCACAGGACTGACTGGCGCTGGATACTTAGAAGGACTCTTGACGGAGCAGGGGAGAGAGGGCAGAGCGCCTACAGGAAGCAGCGGGAGACTGGTGGGGCGAGGACTGCCCGAGCCGCAGGATTAGAGGCTCCTCACGGCCTCCTGCCTGGTGCACACCCAGGCAGGCCGTTCTTGCCTCCTCCAGGCCCTGACCTTGGAAGCTTCGGTTCCACATCCGCTGAGTGATGCCCTCCCCATCGGTGACCGTTCCCCCATGTGCCAGGGTCTCTGTCACTGCCTGGACGAAGAGCAGGAGCCCGTCGTGGAAGGACGCGGGGATGGTGTTCACCTGTGGGGACCAACAGAGCCTCACTGGGGAGGGCACACAGTGGGGTGCTGTGGAGAGGCAATGGGGGTGCTGGGAGCTGGGAAGGGGATGGAGAAAACATCCCCACAGGACAGCACGGTTTTGCTAACGATAAGATGCCTCTGCACAGACCACTGCTTCGCATCCTGCTGGGCAGGTGGGACAGGACAGATCACTTCCCTTTGACTGTGAGGACCTGGGTTTCGGAGGTTGAAATGATCAATGCCACCTTCCAACCCCCAGAGACAGAAACGAGGGGCAGGGAAGGAAGGGGAGGCCTGGGGATCCTGGGATGGTTGAGAGAACAGAGTGGAGACTGGCGGAGGGCCATGGAGTGGGGGCTGGAGGTCCACATTAGAGGGTCCCAGGACCCCATCCTACCAGGCCGTCCTCCATGGTGAAGTTGAACTGCTCATGAGCCACGTGCTTCAGCCGCTGCAGGAATTCCAGGTACTCAGGGTTCTCTGGCTCTTTGTACGTAATGATTTTGGCAGCCTGAGGAAGGGGTCCGTGGAGAGGGGTGAGCTGGGAGCTGACTACCTTTCCAGTAGCCCGGGCCCACCTCCCAGAGCTGCATCTCTGCTCGCCTTACGGTCAAACTGGACCCCATATCCTGGGGGAGGTGCTGTCTGCTGCAAAGCAGGGGACCCAAAGGGATGGCTTCTCCACGTCCAGTTGGTCTGCAGGACGTGAACATCCTTCCACCTCAAGCCTGTGCTCATAGCTTTCCACCCTCCTGGCTCTGCGTCCCCTGTGCCTCCGTACACCTCTTGACTCAGACCCCCGCCCTTCGTCACCTAACTCCCTATGAGCATCAAGAATTTCTGTTCTGCCCTAGCCGGTTTGGCTCAGTGGGCCTGCCTACTGAAGGGTCCCAGGTTTGATTCCAGTCAAGGGCACATGCCCAGGCTGTGGGCTCAATCCCCGGTAGGGGGCGTGCAGGAGGCAGCGGGTCAATGATTCTCTCTCATCGTTGATGTTTCTGTCTCTCCCTTCCTCTCTGAAATCAATAAAATATATTTTTTTAAAAAGAACTTCTTTTCCAGGATCATTTCAGATAATGCAGGACCCAGTGCCCAGAAACTACATGTCACCGGTTCAGATTCCCACACCCTGGCACTCACCTGGAAGGCGAGGCGGGCACTGACATCCTGCCCATCCCCTCTCTCCCAGGGCCTGCGGGAACCAAGGCCACGTGCACCTTGCAGGCTTTGCCCAAAGAGATCCAGGTGGAAGAAAACATAGTCCTCCCCACTGAGACCAGCTTCCAGGGCCAGAAGCATCAAGGTCCTGAAGGCATCTGGGGAGCTGCAGATGTAGATGACTAGGGAGGAAGGGGGAAGGTCAGAGAGAAAAGCCCAGGGGTTAGGGAGGGGGAGACCCTTCAGGTAGGGAAGCTGGGGCCCCCAGGGGGTCCTTCAGAGACCTTGTGGTGGTTAAGAGGACCTCCTGACTCGGTACAGGCTATGGCAGGAGAAAGATGGAGAAGGGAAGGAAAGATGGAGAAAGATGGAGGTGGGAGGGAGAAAGGAGCAGAGGTAGGGGGAGTTGGGCAAACGGGAGGTCCAGCCAGGAGGGGAGGCAGGAAGGAGAGGAAGGCCAGCTGGAGAGGGGACTGGAGAGGAGCTGGTGTGTGGGAGCAATGGGAGGAGAAGATGGAGGAAGGAACAAGGCTGTTGGGAAGAGAGAAAATGGGCGAGGAAAAAGGGATGGGAACTAAGCCAGAAACCTACTAAGTGTCAGGGTGGCAGCAGGCAACCCTTCCCGCCCGTTGACTCCCTAGGAGCTGGAGGGCAGGAAGGAGGTGGGGGAGTGGGGTAGGTGAGAAGGGAGAGGGCCATGGAGATGGGAAGAGAAGCAGGATGGAAAAAGAGAAGGAAGTGGAAACTCAGAGATGGAGGACGAAGGGGAGGAGGAGCAGGAGGAGGAGGAGATAGACTGCCCGGAGGAAATAAGAGGGCGCCCAGGAACCTCCCAGGGGTGAGGGGGGCTCTGGGCCCCGCGCGCGCCCCTCACCTCGGCCCTTGCGCTGCACGGTCCGCAGCAGCTTGGAGTAGTGATCGAGGTCGCCCTCGGCGAACTCCAGGTGGTCCACCGTGATGTTGAGGCGGTCGCGGACCCGCAGGTACAGCCCCTCCACGACGAAGAAGCAGGGCTGGTCGTCGCCCGGCCGGTAGGCGTAGAGCACGAGCGCGCGGCGCTCCCAGCCCAGCCGTCGGTGCAGCGCCGCCACGAAGTCGCCCAGCTTGGCGTGGCTGGGCCCCGCGCGCGTGGTCAGCGCGTACTCGTCCTTGGCCCCGAAGCCCAGCGCCGGGGCGCCGGCCGTCAGCAGCGGCACCCGCCAGTGCGCCGTGAAGCGCCCCACCGGGGCGGCGGCGTACACGCAGCCGGGGCCCAGGAACGCGGCGGGCGCGTGCTCCCACTTGAGGTCCACGGCGGCCAGCGGCGCGGCGGTGTCGGAGCAGACGCCCCGCGCGTCCTCGCTGCTGCCCAGCACCGTGCGCACCGTCCAGCCGGGCAGCAAGTCGGGCCGCGCCTGCACCCGGGCCAGCGCCAGCTCCACGGCCGGGCCCACGCGCGCCCAGGACCACGGGTACGAGGTGTTGGCGAGCGGCAGCACCACGGCCACCGTCAGGTTGCCCGCGTGGCTGCCCCGGAGCAGCAGGAGCAGCAGCGGCGGGAGCAGCCACAGGCGCGAGCGGGCGCCGGCGGGGCACCCGGGGTGCGGCATGGCCTCAGAGGGCGCCGCGGCGGGCGGGGCCTCCCACCATGGCCTCCGCTGTCCCCTCGGGCTCGGGGCGCGCCCCGGTGGGAGTGCGGTGGAGCGGGCGGGGGCGCTCACCCCGCGGAACTCAGTCCCCTCCAGCGGCTACGGTCACGGTCACGGTCACGGTTCACGGCCACAGTCCGGAGCGCCAGGGGTGCGGGGCGGGTGGGAGGGCGGACCCGGACAGCCGCGACGGCGAGGTGCGTGGAGGGCGCTGCGGAGCAGGTGGGCGCGAGAAGGGGAGCCCGAGCGGAGGGGGCCGGAGTGAGCTAGTTGAGAGAGAGAGAGAGAGAGAGAGAGAGAGAGAGAGAGAGAGAGAGAGACAGAGAGAGAGACAGAGAGACAGAGAGAGAGAAGAGGAGAGGAGAGAGGGAGGGAGCGCTCGCTGGGTCGGGAGGGAAGGTAGGAGATGGCACGAGGGAGGGGAAAGGGGAGTGCGCGCCGCGTGCGTGCGGGAGCGCGGCCCCAGCGAGTCTGCTGGGAGAGGCGTCCGGCTGGCTCCAGTCTCCGGCTGTCCGGGGGGGACAGGGGAGGACCCGAGCCAAGCTCCCACCCCTCCCTCCCGGACTCTTCCCCTCCCAGACTCGGTAGCAGCCGAGCCAATCCGGACCTTTAACTCCTTCCTCCCCGCCCCCGAGCCGCGGGCACAGAGCTGAGCGCTGTCCGCTTGGACTCTCCGTCCGCTCCTCGCCGCCCCCCCCCCCCCACGCCCGCTCCGAGAGGTGGCCGCGCGGAAGGACTGAATAGAGAAGCGCGTGGGACCCCCCGGGGCCCCCTGGACTCCCCTCCTCCCGGGTTCCGCCTGGCGAGGAAAGAGGTGCTGGTTCGGGATCTCGGCAGGAAAACGTGCGAGTGAGTGATGTGTGTATCTGGGAGTGACGGATTTCTGGAAAAGACGTCAAAGTAGGTGAACCCCAGGGTCCTGATGACACAGACGCTCCAGGACGCCCCTCCGCCCCCGTGAAAGGGATCGGCGGAGAGTAAGGGGCAGGTGGGAGGGCAGAACTAGCTCTTCGGTTCCTAAAGCGTCATTAGGCCGAGGAGGGAGAGCGTGCGGGCGGTTGGAGAGGGGAGAGGGGTGACCTCAGGGCCGCTCCTGGAATGTGACTGTGTATGTTATGTTGAGGCGGACTGTTAAAATGCGTTTCGTGGTGGCGGTGAGAGTGTTGGGAATGACCAGCGGAGGGGCAGGTTGGAGTGTACTTACTTGACGGCTGGGCGGCGAGACCGGACGGCTGTAGCACCAGTGTTCCCTCTAGTGGTCAGTAGACGTCATTGACGGTATTGGACCACCAAGCTCTCCAACCCTGCGCCCAGGTCGGGACCCAAGGTTTGCAAACAGTTGCAGGGGATCTAGTAAGGGTCAGGCACCAGCTAGATGCTAAGGGCAGAAGGAGGAGTGCGTAGAGAGTCTGTACCTCAAGAGCTTTATTTGGGAAAATCCGTCAAAACGTAATAGCGTTAAGCACTACAATATAGAGATGGACACATTAAGGAGAGGTCCAGATGAAAACCATTCTGCTTGCCTTGGGACCAGGAAAAACTTCAAGGAGAAATCATTCAACAAGGGTAGATGGATGAGCAAAGTATTCTGTGTAGAGAGAGCAGAAACTGAAGTATGTTTTCTATATAAAGAATTTTAGGAGAATTTTGAATATTTCTATGGTTAGAGCAAACAGTAGCCCAACTTAGGATGGCAGGCACAGTTTGTTTGGCCTGCATTTTTTTCTCTCCCTATTTAATAGCCCAAACTTAAAAATCAGCAGATGGACAGATGGGCCATCGCTGGTGTGGCTCACTTGCTTGGAGGGTCTGCCCATGCCTGAAGGATGAGTCTTAGGTTCGATTCCTGGGTTTCAGGTTTAATTCCCCGTCAGGAGGCAACTGTTGGGTGTTTCTTTCTGACATTGATGTTTCCATCTTTCTCTCCCTCTCCCTTCCTCTTTCTCTAAAATAAATTTAAAAAATCAGTAGATGGCACATGAATATTTGGTGTTCTGATTTTTCTTGAAATATTGAAGAGCTGATAATATATGTCCTGCATCTATCCAGGGTCAATTGGTTGGGAGCAGTATCCATGACCTCCTTGAGATGTTTAGTTCATGATGGTTCTTTTCCACCCTGTTCACTCATTGGCATTACTGGCTGCAGTTGGAGTTTATGTTTTCAACCCTGACCTGTGATGTAAGGTGTGTACATGTAGGAATGTGTGAGGAGGAGAGGCAAGAAATGGCAGCAAGCTGGCAACTTATGCAAGCTTTCATCTGACTGGCATGTATTGGTCCCATAAGGGGAGCTACAGAGACTATAAAGGTAGATAGGAGATTGGGAGATTTTTTAAATTTTTTGTATGTTTTTATTGATTTAGAGAGAGAGGAAGGGAAAAGGAGAGAGAGAGAGAGAGACATCGACATCGATTGGTTGCTTCCCACATGCACCCCAACCACTACTGAACCCACAACCTGGGCATGTGACCTGAACCCAGCGACCTTTCAGTGCACTGGACCAAGCTCAACCAGCTGAGCTACACCAACCACAGGGATTTTTCTTAAAATATGTTTTTATTGATTTTTAGAAAAAGAAGAAGGAAGAGGTTTAGAGAGATAGAAACGTTGATGGGAGAGAAACATCAGTGATCGGTTGCCTCCTGCACGCCCCCTACTGGGGATCAAGCCCGAAATCTGAGCATGTGCCCTGACTGGGAATCAAACCTGTGACCTCTTGTCTTGATTCCTGGGTTGATGCTCAACCAATGAGCCACATCAGCCGGGCAGGGTGATTTTGTTTTTAATGTGTCAGTTTTTTATTGATATGCAACAAGCCACTTAAAATTTTATTTTAAAAAATCTGGCGAATGTAGAAAGTTTCCTTGATGAAATATTAGCCTCCACATACACTACTAGACAAACTGTCATAGAGATCACAGAACAGAAAGTTCATAGACAATATAAAATTGCTTGAAGGACATAGCTTAACATTTCTTCAACTTTCTTACTAGGGAGATTTTTAAAAAACAGTTTTGCTGAGCTATAATTGATATACCATATCCAGGCGTCCTCAAACTTTTTAAACAGGAGGCCAGTTCACTGTTCCTCAGACCGTTGGAGGGCCAGACTATAGTTTAAAACAAAAAACTATGAACAAATTCCTATGCACACTGCACATACCTTATTTTGAAGTAAAAAAACAAGGCAGCAAAAACACCCGGCAGGCCGGATAAATGTCCTCAGTGGGCCGCATGTGGCCCGCGGGCCGTAGTTTGAGGACCCCTGCGGCATAAACTATATATTTAATGTACATAATTAGATTAGTTTGGACATATGTTTATACTTGTGAAAACATTGCCACAACATCTAGGTAACGAAACATATATCACCTCCAAAAATTTCCTTGTGTCTTTTTATTTTTTTATCCTCACCTGAGGATTTTTTTAAAATGTATTTTACAGAGAGAGAGAGAGAGAGAGAGAGAGAGAGAGACCGATTGGTTGCCTCCCCACCAGAGATCAAGCCCCCAACCTGGGTATGTGCCCTAACTGGGAATTGAACCCAAGACCCTCCAGTGCATTGGCGAACCCTCCAACCAACTAAGCACACTGGCCAGTGCTCTTGTGTCTTTTGTGTTCGTGTATGTTAAGGACACTGACATGGGATCCGTCCTCTTAATTTTTGTTTTGTTTTGTTGTTTTAGTTATTTTTCCTTTTTTTTTGTTTTTTGACCCTCTGAAATTTTTAAATGCATAAAATTTTAAGTATAAGGAGGTGTTTTATAAGTAGAATCAATTGAACTTCAGGAAGAGAAGACAATATACAAATAACCGGAGCCTAGGGGACATGGAACCATTCTTTGAGAAGCTGAAGAAGCAGGTTTTTGGGAGATGTTAACAATTTTAGTTTGTTAGGTCTGAGGTGCCTGTAGAAACCTAAATGGAGGTGTCCAATAGGTCATTGGATTAGTGGAACCGGAGTTCAGGAGAAATGACTGGGCTAGATATCTAATTTAATAACTGAGCTCCTCCAGCAATAATGTTTGACTAAATAGTCTGTCTAATTTCCAAACTGAAGACAACTAAAAATGTTGGATTAAATACTTTTTAAAATCAAGCCCTGGACAGTGTGGCTCAGTTGGTTGAGAGTCATCTCATGCACTGAAAGGTTGTCAGTTCAATTTCCAGTCAGGGTACATGCCCCAGTTTCAGGCTGGATGTCTGGGATGTGCAGAAAGTATCATCTCCATCTCTCTCTCTCTCTCTCTCTCCTCCCTCCCAACCCCCACCCCTGTTTTTCCTTTCCCCTTCTCTCTCTCTCTCTCTCTCTCAAAATCAATAAAAACATTTTTTAAAAGATCAAGAACGAGTACAAGGGTGAGGAGTTATTGGTGTTAGAGCATGAAAGGGCAGAAAAACAAAGTTGAGATCCGCAGTGGGCCTGCTTTTACCTTGAGGTCATTTGCTGATGGGGAACCGTGGAAGAAAATGGGCTGTGTGGGGCAAGTGAGACAAAATTGGAATCCAGGTGTCCCCAAAGGTGAGAATCCTGGTAAACCACCATCCTGTTTTGGGTTATGATCCTGGAAGGCTGCACTCTTAGGGAAAACCTAAGAGTAGGGTAAACTAGAATTAGAAAATCCAGACCCAAAATATTTCAAAAACCAAAATTAAGACTAATTGGTGGGTATAACAGGAAGTTAGACTACACTGAGAATTGAATAATGATTCAAAAGAAAGAACAGAAGGAAGCCCTGGCTGGGTAGTTCAGTTGATTAGAGTGACTTCCAGATATGCCAAGGTTGTGGCAGGTTGCAGGCTCGATCCTGGTCAGGGCACATAAAAGGAAAAAATCAACCAATGAGTGGAACAACAAACCTATGTTTTCTTCCTCTCTCGTAATGATGATAAAAGGGATGAAAACCCTAAGAGAAGGTTAGAGACATAGAGGATACTGTGAGAAAGTCTGACACACCTTTATTTGGAGCCTAGAAGGAGGGAAATAATAGGATAGAAACAATATGTGAGGAAATTATGGCTGAGAATCTGAAAAAGTAGATGAAACACATGAAGCCACAACTTCAAGTGCAAAAAACCTCAAATAGGATTAAAAAAATCCATATCTAAAACCATCAGAATGAAATTGCAGGAAATTAAATAAAAAATAAAATCTTTAAAATACAAAAAGAGGGAAAAAACAAGTAATAAAATAAAATATAAAAAGAGTATTAATTGCTTTCAAAGGAAAAACCATTAGATTGACTCTTTTTTTTACAGTAAAAAGGGAAGCCATAAGAAGAAGGAGGGAACTTCATGTGAGGCTTACACTCAGGAGTTGCTATAGTAACCAATCTAAGGGAACAGTGACCAATCACAGGGGATATCAAGGCACAAAGATCTGCAGCCTTTATAAGCCATAGGGAAAAGGGACTCAGTGGGACTCGTTCCGTCTCCCTGTGGGAGTCTGTACTTGTTCCTCAATAAATTTCCACCTTTACTATTAAAAAAAAGGGGGAGGGGGGAGCCACAGACAGTAAAATAATACTGTAAATGTGCTGAAACAAAATAACTCCCGAACTAGGAAGCCACACCCAGAAAAAAATGTCCTTCGAAAACACAGGTGAAATAAAGATGTATTAATACAAACCAAAACCAACAAAGCGACCAGCAGAAGGACACTAATTCTCAAGCAGGAGGAATGTTATTCCAGGTGAGTGAGTGGAGTTGCAGGAAGGAATAAAGAGCATAGCCCTTGGCTGGGTGCATGAATAGGGGGAGCAACAAATCTCTCTCTCTCTCTCTCTCTCTCTCTCTCTCTCTCTCTCTCTCCAATAAAAAATTTAAAAATGATAAATTTAGTCAACAATAAAAATAAAGTTTAAAAATGGTAAATCTAAATGACTACTGCTTTAATTAATAAACATTAATGTCTTGTGGGATTTAAAATATATAGATAATTAAATTGTGTGCACATATATACCTACACCTACTCAAGAGAAGTGAACACATCTGACCACAGGAATTTTGCAAAAAAAAGTCCATAGCAGCTTTATTTATAATGACAACCCAAATGTGTTTGTCTGCGACTCGGTTGTTTAGAAGTCCTGAATTCATCAAAAGGAGAAAGCACAGACGCGCACTTTTATGGGCTCAGTGGTTGAGGATCAACCCATTCACCAGGAGGTCACCTGTTCCTGACGCATGTGCCCTGGTTGTGGGCTTGATCTACAGTGTGCCTATAGGAGGAGGTGGGTCAGTGTTTCTACCTCTCTGTCCCTCTCCTTTCCTCTCTCTCTATAGTCAATAAAAATATATTTTAAAAAAGGAGAAAGGACAAACTGTGGTGTAATTATTCCATGGAATGCTACTCATAAATAAAAAGGGACAAATTACTGATAAATGCAAAAACTGGAGCTAGGCTGAAAAAAGTGTACATACAGTGTGAGTCCATTTATTTGAAGTTGAAAAACAGAAAAAACTAATCTATGATCATAGAAATCAGAAGAGAGATTGCCTCTAAGTGGCAGGGCAAAGGGGTATGAGCAAACTGAGGTGATAAAAAAAAAATCTTAATCTGAGTGTTGGTTCTATAGACAGAATATATTACTCAAAAATAATCCAGCTGTGGGCTTGAATCTATGCATTTGTTGTAATAAATCATATATCAATAAAGTATTTAAAAGAATTACGACAACAGCAATAGTGTATACTTCTGGAGGGAGTGATGATTCCTGCACTTTTTACGAGAAGAGTACAAAAGTATTACATAAATCAAGGATGCATGCTGTAATTTTTAGGGTAGCCAGTATAAGAGAAGAAGAGTAATTTTCAATTAACAAAGGCGGGGAGGTAATAATAAACATTAATCAATGCAAAAGGAGGCAAGCAGGGGAGAGAATGTATGACAGGAGGGGCAAAGCACCTAGTAATCTGATTGATTTAAACGCAAATACGGCACATCAGTATATGTAACTGGTGAAACCTCGCATAAGGGTAAAATCTGTCAGTTTGTCGAATGAGGAAAGAAAATAAGTGCGGGAAAACTGCGATGGGAATGGCCGGGTCCTTCTCTCCTTGCTTCTTCCCTTGCTCGCTTTCTCTGAAATCTCTTTCCGAAGCTGCCTCCGTTTCCTTTCTAGTCCCTCACCATCAGTGTTTTCCCCCTCTGATTCAATCAACACACGCCTCCTTTACTCAAAGCCGCTTCTTCTGAGTAGTGTTCATTGCTTAAATCCTATTCTCTCATTTCACTCGCTAATGGCAAAAACGGCTTCAAAAGATTGCATTTTTCGAGGGAGGAAAAGTAGAGGGATGGCGTTTACTTTAACTGAAAAAGTTAAAATTCTCTTTCAATGAGGGGGAAAAGAAAAAAGCCAAGCTAGCAGAGGATGGTTTCGATCCATCGACCTCTGGGTTATGGGCCCAGCACGCTTCCGCTGCGCCACTCTGCTTCCGCAGGCATGAGCGTCTCATGATGCCTATAGAAAGTTTCCTACGTGGTCTGTGTCGCGATCTCTTTACACAGGCGCCACCTAATGTCTGGTTAAAAAAAAAAAAAGGCCATTTAATATGATTGGCTAGTTCCTGACCCATAAGGGATTTTTCATTGGTTTACAGGCCCCGTTTTCTGCTGTAAGCCAATAGGCATGAGCGGAGGAGGAAGGCGGGAGCCAATCGCGCCGTGGCTTGTTGGCGTACGCCCTCCGCGTCTGTCGGCAGCTCTGAGGAGAGGGGCGGTTGGCGCGGCTTCCATTGTTGAGGATTCAGGGCGCCATGAGGTGAGGACACCGAGGCGGTGTGGGAAGGGGGTATGTGGCCGAAATCGTTGGGAGGTGGGCCGGGAGGAGTCGGGGGCCGCCCTAAGAGCGGAGAACTCCAGGTCCGGGCGAGTGGGGGCGATCGGAGGCCGCGAAGGCGGGGAACCCTGGGCCGGGGACGGAGGGCTCCGCAGCTCGCTCTCCGAGGGTTCAAGGCGAGGGGTGTCCCCGGTCCCGGGAGGAGCGGCCCTCCCGTCTCCCTTGTAGCCCGGAGGCTTGCACGTGGCCTCGCTCATCCTCGTAGCGCTTGACCCGATGTGCGGGAGAGGTTTCCTCTCTCCGTGCGGAAAGCAGCTCTCAGTCCCCGGTGGTAGCGTCGGCGTGTCCCCGGGACTGTGGGCTCCCTTGCAGGGGCGCAGTGGTGGAGCCCCGAGGTAGGCAAAGTGGAGAAGATACAAGTTGAAGTCTTATTTTATGCGTTTCCAGGGGCGACAGAGGCCGCGGTCGTGGCGGGCGCTTCGGTTCCCGAGGAGGCCCGGGAGGAGGGTGAGTGCCGGCGCCTAGCATCTCGGCGCTGGTTGGTTAGTGCCCACGTCCTCATCCCAGGGAGAGTTTGGAGGGGACTCATGGCACCCGCCTTCGTGAGGTGCAGCTGTGGTTCAGAAACCACATGCGCTCCTGCAGAACGAGTTCGCCCACCCCCACCCCCCGCTAAGCTACTTTGTTTTCCGTAGTTGATAATCTGGACTGTTTCTCTTGCTGTAGGTTCAGGCCCTTTGTGCCACACATCCCATTTGATTTCTATTTGGTGAGTACCGTTGCCCCTGGCCCCCGTCGACAGGAATGGAGCCTGCCCACTTTCACTTGCAAGTTTCCTGGCGCCCAGCATCTCCCTCTTAAGATGGTGGTTGCAAGGGGAAAGGGATTAGTGAATAAAGTTGGGGTTTTGAATCAGCTGTATGTTGCTTTACATACAAAAAAACAGCGTAAGCAGGGTAGATGAGCTAATTCCTTGGCTGCTATTGGCAGTAACATGTTTGTGATCTTTGTCCAAATAGTTCCTGCATCTCTGGCTTATCTGTTCATAGAAAGCTGGCAAGAGCTTAAGTTATGGTTGTTTCTTCCAGTTTGTATCCTTGTTTGGGCATCTTAAGGAGTAAAATCATGTATTGAAAGATTTTCTTGTTTTCGATTTTTCCTGTTGTAGCAACAGAAAAGTAATCTCCCCTGTATATTATTTTTTAAAAATACATTTTTATTGAGGGGCTTGTATGCATGCATATGAGCATAACTAGTTGGTGAGGGCATGTGCTGGGGGTGGGGGTGGCCGGAGAGGTAAATTGGGGGGAAAAGGAGACTTATGTAATACTTTTAAACAATAAAGAATTTAAAAATATAATTGATTTCAGAGAAAGGAAGGGAGAGGAAGAAGTAGAAACATCAATGATGAGAGAGAATCATGGACTGGCTGTCTTCTGCACACCCCTACTAGGGATAGAGCCCACAACCAGGGCATGTGCCCTTGGCCAGAATCAAAACAGGACCCTTGGGTCTGCAGGCCAACGCTCTGCCCACTGAGCCAAACCAGCCAGGGCTGTATGTTATTTTGATAAATAATAAGTAGTTGTTTATTTCTGGTTTAGTGTGAAATGGCCTTCCCTCGGGTTAAGCCAGCACCTGATGAATCTTCCTTCAGTGAGGCATTGCTGAAAAGAAATCAGGACCTTGCTCCTAATTCGGCTGAACAGGTATATTCTTTTGGCTTTTTCCTGTGATTTCTCTGAGAAAGCTAAAGAAGTGAGGAACTACTGGTGAGCTTACTGTTATCAGAGCCTAAATTTCTTAGGTTTATATTCGCCTCCCTTTCCTACACCCCCACAGCCTTGTATATGGTGTGTATGTTTTGAGACCCTCACTGTTCGCCTGAAACTGGATAGTACTGAACCTTGTATATACTATCTTTTTTCTTATACATATGTACCTGTGATAAAGTTTAATTTACAAATTAGACACAGTAAGAGCTTAATAACTATAACTTCTAAAATAGAACAATTGTAATAATATACTGTAATAAAAGGTATGTGAATGTGGTCTCTGAAAATCTCTTGCTGTACTGTGTGCACTCTCTTTCTGTGATGGTGTGGATGACAAGATCCTATGGCTACATGATGGAGTGAAGTGAGGTGAATGACATAGGCACTGGCACAGCCTTAGGCAATCTACTAGAAGCACTGGAACACCTCAACAGTGGATCTGATAACAGGGCTCTGGGCAGGTAGCACGTGTGGATACACTAGACAAAGGGGTGGTTCATGTCCTGAGGGGAGTGGTGCACAATTTAAAACTTATGAATTATTTCTGAAATTTTCTATTTAATATTTTCCTAATACAGTTGACTGCAGGTAACTGAAACCATGGGAAACAGAACTGGAAAAATGGACTATAAAATTGTTCTTATTTCTCATTGTGGGTGGAGGAAGTGCCAGATTACATACGTGTTCATATTTTTATTGGGGAATTTGTCTTTGAGATAAAAAAAAAAAAGTTTTCTTCTGGCGTATTCAAGGCCAGGTGGGTCATTGTTTTCAGAGCACCATATTGGTATTGATTCAGCTTGTATGGAAAGGACTAGCGGGAAATAATTCAGAGAAGTTGCTTATAATTTTTCACCTTAGGTTGCTTTTGTTTCCTGCTCTTTTTCAGGCCTCTATCCTTTCTCTGGTGACAAAAATAAACAATGTGATTGACAATTTGATTGTGGCTCCAGGGACATTTGAAGTGGTGAGTTTTTGATGATTTAGTCCTGGAAAAGGGCAGCCTCAAGCGTGTGGAAATTGGCTTCTGTTTAACTCTTCCATTCCCTATTATCAAAGCCACGCCTACAAGGGAAAAGTACAGTGGAATTCCTTTGTGGCACTTATATTGGGGACAAGACTTGTATTACTGTTTTCAGCTTGTATTACTGTATCAAGCTTTTCTTAATGGTTTTGGGATATGATTTGACCTGTGCAACTTCCAAATCTGGATACTAAGCAGCTGTGTTGTTATTGAGCTCTGAGAGGAACTAGACAGTCTTTTCACTTTCTCTCTCTCTCTGAAATCCTTTTTCCAACAGCAAATTGAAGAAGTGCGACAGGTTGGATCATATAAAAAGGGAACAATGACTACAGGACATAATGTGGCTGACCTGGTGGTAATCCTAAAGATTTTGCCAACGTGTGAGTATACCTCCTTCTGGCTATGGAAAAAGAACATAGCAGTTGGGTTTGAGGCATAGGGATCTTTAAAGCCCAAATTTCTCTCCTTTTCTCTCATTTTAGTGGAAGCTGTAGCTGCCCTAGGGAACAAAGTCGTGGAAAGCCTAAGAGCACAGGATCCTTCCGAAGGTTTGAGCTCATTGCTGAACACGTATTTAGTGGTCATAAGAGCCAGGTCTGTAATTCTGAGTATACAGTTAAAGACTGGCTAGAAGGAAATGTGGATGTAGAGCTTTATGTTGGGGATGTGTGAGTGAGATCTCCATCGTTCAAAGTCCTGTTGACCTTTACTTTTTTTTCTTTACTTTTGTTGACATGATCTTTACTTTTAAAACTCTGCATTCTAAATCCTCATTCTGGACTCTTGCTGCTTTTGAAAACCTATCAATTTACTAATGGAAATCTGAGAGTTAGAACTTTTGAATTTTTTCTTTTCTTTTAGTTTTGACCATGCTGACCAATGAAACTGGTTTTGAGATCAGTTCTTCTGATGCTACAGTGAAGATTCTCATTACAACAGTGCCACCCAATCTCCGAAAACTGGACCCAGAACTCCATTGTTAGTCTTTTTTTTCCATTGCTGGGAAATTTGGGGGAAATTCAAAACATGGTATACTGTTGAGTTTACTTAGCTTGTTGCTATTCCACATAAAGCCTTCTGCAACCTAAGTTTACTCCCAAACTTTGTTACCTCTGTCTGTAATTTGGAGACAGGTTTACCAGTTTACCAAGATAGGATGACCAGGAAAGCGTTTGAGGGGTAAGAACTATGGAAATACTTACAAGTTGGGTTAGGCTTTTGGAAAACAAAGTGGCACTTTATGCTTCTAGATTTGGTCTATTGGAAGAGTGAGTTTTGGACAAGTGATTTGCTGATCTGAGGAACACAGAGTGGTTTATTTTATTTATTTATTTATTTAATATATTTTATTGATTTTTAACAGAGAGGAAGGGAGGGGGAAAGAAAGGTAGAAACATCAATGAGAGAGAAACATCGATCAGCTGCCTCCTGCACACCCCACACTGAGGATGTGCCCGCAGCCAAGGTACATGCCCTTGACCAGAATCCAACCTGGGACCCCTCAGTCCGCAGGCTGACGCTCTATCCACTGAGCCAAACCAGTTAGGGCTGGTTTATTAATTTTCATTACTATTTAATCCTCACACAGGACATGTATTTTGATTTTTTAGTGAGAGAGGAAAGGGGGAGAGAAACATTGGTTGGTTGTCTTCTGTATGTACCCTGACAGGGAATTAAACCTGCAGTCTAGGTATGTGCCTGGTCTGGGAATCGAACCCTTTTAAAAAAATTTACTGGTTTTAGAGAGAGAAAAACAGCTATTTGTTGCTCCACTTATTTATGTATTCGTTGGTTGATTTTTGTGTGTGCTCTGACTGGGAAATCAAACCCTTAACCTTGATGTATTGGGGATGACGCTATAACCTACTGAGCTACATGGCCAGGGCGAACCCACAACCTTTTGGTGCATTGGATGATGCTTCAATTAACCGAGGTAGCCATCCAGGTGAACATGGTGTGGTTTAGGAATTTTGTTATCCTGTCGCCCTTCCAAGTTACTGAACTGTGTTGGGGTTGAAGTGCTTGCTGAATAACAGGAATGTTTCATCTTGGCCTGTTACGCTTCTAGTGGACATCAAGGTGTTGCAGAGTGCCTTAGCAGCCATCCGACATGCTCGCTGGTTTGAAGAAAATGCTTCTCAGTCCACGTGAGTTCCCCCCTCACTGTTGAGCTAAGATAACTTAACCTTTCTAACTAGAGTACAGGATACTGCTGTACTTCCTATGGCACAACTTTTTGGCTCCAACCTTCTGTTTGGATTCTGAATTTTACGTTAAGCAAAATTCTAATTGAAATTGAAAGAGAAGAACTCATAGTTCTGGAAATCACCTTGAGCTGTGTACCTTGGGTGTGGAGGTACATGGTCGTATTACTTTTAATCCCTGGGTCCCTCCTACCTTTAGAGTTAAAGTTCTCATCAGACTTCTGAAGGACCTGAGGATTCGTTTTCCTGGCTTTGAACCCCTGACACCCTGGATCCTTGACCTACTTGTAAGTAAAGGGCAGTTGTTCCTGATCAACCCTATTTAATAATATCCTGACGTCTACCAGAGTCTGAAGTTTGGTGAAGCTTAAAAAATGTTTCATCGCTGGACAAGTAATCCAACGAAGATTTTTTTTTTTAGAGTCATTAAAAGAGTTGTTATTAATGCCCCTTTGTCCTTTTATTATTGCTGTCATTTCACTAATGTAATAATGGAGAGGACATACTAGATGAGCACTCACTTCAGAATCCCTTCTGAATGTGAACATTTTGACTATGCCTTAGTAACCAGCTTTCCTCGTGACAGCTGAAAGTTGTAGTTTGCTTGAAAATGGCGCACCCACCAGATTTGTTCTTCTCCAGGGGCACTATGCCGTGATGAACAACCCCACCAGACAGCCTTTGGCCTTAAACGTGGCATACAGGTACAGCACGCTTCTCTGGGTTTGGGACTGGAGGTAAACTCTCTTTATGCTCTTGTAATACCTCCCTGTGTTTCAGGCGTTGCTTGCAGATTCTGGCTGCAGGACTGTTCTTGCCAGGGTCAATGGGTATCACAGACCCCTGTGAGAGTGGCAACTTCAGAGTACACACAGTCATGACTTTGGAACAGCAGGTATTGGGACAGCTCCGAAATGGGTCTGCTCTGTGCCGTTCTTGAATACTCCTGGGTCTGAAGGCAAAGGAAATGTGGTCTTTAGGGGTCAAGGATATGGGGGCTCTCATATACTTTAGGCTTGAAATTTAAAGGTTGTCTTCATCTGTTTTCATGGGAATGTTAGTCAGACAAGATACTTGGATTATACTTGCTTAATTATCCTCACTTTGCTCTTCTTCAGGACATGGTCTGCTACACAGCTCAGACTCTGGTCCGAATCCTCTCGCATGGTGGCTTTAGGAAGATCCTTGGCCAGGAGGGTGATGCCAGCTGTGAGTGATCCCTGGGTTGGAGGTTCTTTAGGGCATTCTGTGCTCTACAAAGAAACTACACTACTCAGATGTCTTAATAATTCCACTGTGCAGCCATGACTTGTATGCTGGGCTGCTTGTCTGAAATCACACCTTTTTTCTCTTCTAGATCTTGCTTCTGAAATATCTACCTGGGATGGAGTGATAGTGACACCTTCAGAAAAGGCTTATGAGAAGCCACCAGAGAAGAAGGAAGGAGAGGAAGAGGAGGAGAATACAGAAGAACCACCTCAAGGAGAGGAGGAGGAAAGCATGGAGACTCAGGAGTGACTGCCTTCTCTTCACCCTTTCTTACCTAAGGGGAAGATGGAGCCTGAGCTAACTGCTACTGGGCTCTCTATAGTGGCATTTCTGAAGGCTAGGGGAGACATACGGAAGGAAATGTCATCCCACTGAATTCTTACGCTGATTTAGTGGCCAGAAATCTCCCATCTCTAGTGAAGCAGGTTACCAACTTTTCTTTATGATATTGTAGAATCCCCAACTCCTTGAAACCCCTCTCAACCAGTATTTTGTTGTTGAAATGTCAACTGTTCATGCCTGGAATTTTTTTTTTTTTCTAAGAAAAATAAAGTAGTTCCTAGTAGGGCTCTTTCCTGGTCTTGTATTTCCGTGATATCTGGCCACCCTTTTTGCTTTCTGTACTCTTCACTGAAAATGCTACTCGAGTATTTTCATTGTGAACGCTAGATCACAACTGAAGTTGTATTTGAATTTATTAAAGTACAAAGATTCTTGGAACCTTTCCATATACCAAACTAAACTAGAATATTGTTTAAGCATTTATTGAATTAAATGGTTCCAGCAAGACTACTGTGTTCAAACCAGTGAAATCTACAAGAAGGTGGATGGGTGCCCGCTCCAAATCCTAAGCGTAAACAGGAAAATGTGAAGTCACAGGTAGAGGATGTGCTGCCCAGGCCCCAACAACTTGACCAACTTTTCCAGCCATGTAACAAGAAGTCCCGCCTGGTTAACTAGATTTGAAGGTAGAGGTGACACTTGAGTATGTACCTTTAAAAAATGTAGAGGTCTCAGCTCCTTCCAAAGCTCATTCTTGGAAGAAGACTGGAATAAATCCTTTGGGATCCTGAATTCTGCTGAACGGATTTCCGTGGACCCTCACTCACATAAATGGGTACGACTGTTCTTCAAATAATCCACAGGATTGCCTTGATGTCCCAGGGCTTATGAGGTGTCCTGAAGGAAGTGAGGCAGGTGGGAATAGTTCTTGAGCTATTCTGAGGCCCATCTTTGTTACTTGCTTGGGGACCCAGGGGGGTAAACTCCTGAATCCAGCATTGCCCTCCTTCGGGCTGTTTCCTTGGCAACACTGTGGTTTAGCCGCCTCAGCCGCTCCTATAAGACAAATTTGTAATCTTAACTGCTCTGTGAAAGGCTTTAGAGCTCACTGTTGCAGGGCATGTAAAATATCTTAGGCTTGTTCCATCTAAAGGTAGGTCTTCTAAGGTATACAAGAATGTAAATAAGAGCCACTGGGTAGTGAGAATACACAGTTCTAGCCTGGCTGGTGTGGCTCAGTGGTCCAGTGTCATGGCTCGATTCTCAGTCTGTGGGCTCAATCTCCACTGGGGTGTGTAGGAGGCAGCCAATCGATTCTCATTGATGTTTCTATCCTTCGCCCTCTCTAAAATCAATAAAAATACTTAAAAGAATAAACAGTTCTAGACACTAATTTAGTTGACAACTTCCTTTCCCCAAAGACTTGAAAAATGACTCATTGAGTGGGAGATGAGAGACATCCCTTGAAAACTTGAGAGACACCCTGAGAACTTACAGAGCAGAGCGAAGAATCAGTGTGGGTAGGGCATTCTGTTACCTGGGCATTCTGTAGGATGTTATTGACCAAGACAACGCGGCGCCGGGCGTTAAGGAGCTTCTTTACATAGGGGTCGAGATCCAGGGCCACTTTCTGATCCTCATTGATACGGCACAGCTCTGTGGGTGTAATGTAAGGTGCAACTAATACCTGCTGGCTCATGTCTTGTTTTTTGGCAAAGTAGGACGGAAAACACTTGCACCACAAGGACTATAGTGACCAGAATCTTAACGGGATCTGAGGCAGCGTCGCCATGTGCAAGGAAGTGATAGAAACAGCGGAGGACGGGCGGCAAAGCCTAAGGTTCTGAAAGTGAGCGGAAGGATTCCGAATGCACAGGGATGCTTACTCACCGGTAGCCAGGTTGTCGATTTGTTCCCGCAGCTCTACCTGGCTCTCTCTGCAAAGAAATACAAGACCCGCAGGGTCATTCAATGGGACTCAAGACACCTGCTCCCCTACGTATTTCCCAAGTGCCGCGAGCGACCAGCCGCACGCCCACCCCCACCCCCACTCCCACCCCGCGGCCGTCTGCCGCCTCCGGGTTCCCATATTCTTAGCCCCATCAAAACCCGGGCCGCAATCCCTCTTGACTCCGCCCTTGCTTGGCCCCGCCCCATACAAAAACCGAGAGCGAGAGGCCCCGCCCAACCGCCCCTCTCGGGCACCTGACGGCGTGGACGTGAGAGTCGAGCTGCTGTACAGCGGGTCGCAGAAACTCGAGGAGCCCCTCGGCGAAGATATCGCGGCCTGCGGGCCCCGCCACCGGCGTCCCTGCCCCGGACACAGTGGCAGAACCAGCCCCCGCCATCATGAATTACCCTTATCCCGGAACCTGCCGCGAGGGCCGCCGGGAACTGAAGCCCCGCCGAAGTGCGCCGCGCGAGGGCGCCCGAGTCATGCGGCTCCCGCTCAGCCCCCGGGACTTCTGGGAAATGGAGTCTCTGGAGCCGGCCTGGCGGGGAGTTGTAGTTCTTTATAGGCCTTGAAGGGGTGGGTTGGTTCAAATCGCCAGACTTCAGTAGCTGAGGGAAGGAATAATTTTGGTACGTTTTGTTTTCAATTTGGGTACTTTTTGTTTTCTCCAAAGGTGAAAAAGAAATTCTTTTTATTATTATTATTTATTTATTTTCCTTAATATCTTTTTTTATTTTTATTGAAAAATTAATTCTTAAATCCCTAGTTGGCCATAGTCCTCCTGGCCTAATTTATGAGAAAACCAGGTTACATTCATAGTACAGTTTTTTAAAAAAATATATTTTATTGATTTTTTACAGAGAGGAAGGGAGAGGGATAGAGAGTTAAAAACATCCATCAGCTGCCTCCTGCACACTCCCCACTGGGGATGTGGGCACAATCCAGGTACATGCCCTTGACTGGAATCAAACCTGGGACACTTGAGTCCGCAGGCCGACACTCTATCCACTGAGCCAAACCAGTTAGGGCTCATAGTACTGTTTTATATTTCTAAATTTACGAGTCCACTTTTTAAAAAAAAATCCGCACCCAAGGATTCCTTCATTTTCCTTCATTGACTTTTAGAGAGGAAGTTGGGAGAGAGAGAAACAATGTGTCAGGAGCATACCAGAGGCAACAGATAGCTGTATCTCTCTCACATTGATGTTTCTCTCTATCTCTCTGTCTTTGCCTTCCTTCCTCTCTAAAATAAAACTTTAAAAGATGGTTAAAGTGCTTAATTTTGTGCAATGTGTATTTTGCCACAGTAAAAAAAAAATATTTTAGCCCATGCGGGTAGCTCGGTTGGAGCATCCTCCCAATACACCAAGGTTGCAGGATTGATTGATTCCCCCATGAGGGCACATACAAGAATTGACCAACGAATACATAAATAAGTGGAACAACAAAATTGATGTTTCTGTGTCTTCCCCCTCCTTTCCACTCTAAAAATCAATGGAAAAATATCCTCAGGTGAGGATTAACAACAACAAAACAAATGGATGTCTCTCTCTCAAATCAATTAAAACTATTTTAAAAAGAGAAGCTGGTTCTTTGAAGAAAATGACTTTTGGTTTATGTTTTCCTTTCCACTCCTTATCATCCTGACTTGCTCTTATCTTTCAGGAAGCCATTGCAACAGTCTCCTGATCTTGCCTCTAGTCTTTCTACTCTCCAGATCATTCTGCATTCTAAAATACCAGTCAGATAAAAGGGAATTTTAGAATCCTTCTTTCCTTGGTTCCTTAGATAGCTCTGTGAGGAAGACTGGGCAAGGGTCTTCCAGAAACCCTGAAGTTTGATAACAGGTTGAAGGCCAGTGCTGGTTCAATTATTCATTCTCTAAACATTTATCAAATTCCAGGCACCATGACACAAGGTATTCAGCACAAAATCCCCCTCCTCCCAGCTGGCACCCCTATCACATTGCAGTGGCTTTGCAGTCCTTGGCTTTTCCATAAAAGCTGAAGGAGATCCTAAGAATTCCCCTTCTTCTGTCTCCCATCTCCTCACCCCATGGGTGGTGCTTAGGTTGACCTGCCCTCCTCCTTGCTGGCGATTTGAAGGTGGGTAGTGGGGTAGGTAAACATGAGGAAACTGTAGGAACAGCTATTCTGGCTCTGGCAGTACAGCCACACACAGTACCCTCTCTCTGACAGATCAGCTGCACCCCTACATCCACGGTGGACCCTGAATGGGATAGAGAGGGCAGCCAGGGTCATCAGAGGGTCCTTCTTGTGGTAGTGGGGGTAGGGGGCACAGAATGGTATCTGGTGATGGCTTTAACTGGCGAGGCAGACCTGAGAGTTAGACTCATTAGGTCCAGGTAAGGGACAAGGATTTCCTAGTTCACCTTGCTTTCTGGGAGGTCAGAACATTGTGTGGGGAGCTCTACAAAGCTTCAAGGCAGAAATGAAGAGGGCAGCGGTAGTGGCGGTGCTGCAGGCAATTAGACAGACAAGAGCAGAGCAAGGACGAGGGGTCAGGTACAGAAGGTCACCAGGATGGAAAGCCCCATGTGCCTAGGTCAGGTACAGAAGGTCACCAGGATGGAAAGCCCCATGTGCCTAGTAGCAATGGATAATTGTAGGGTGACTTTTCCTCCCCAGCATATCCTTGGTCCATGAGGTTAGGATAAGGTGACCAGATTTAAAGCAGAACACCATTGACCATTGACCGGGGGGGGTGAGGGGTGGGGGGAGGAATGTCTTTTTTTTCTTTTTCTTTTTTTAATTATTACTTAAAATATTACAAAGAGTAATCGGGACTTTTTTAAAACGCCACAGGACAAACTTAAAAATCAGGATTGTCCTGCCAAAAGCAGGACGTCTGGTCACCTTAGGTTAGGATTCCCTGACCTTTCCTCTCTAGAGGTAACATCTAGGCCTCAGTTGTATTTCAGCTCCAGGCCCAGAAAAGCAACAAAACCAACCACTGCTGACGTCAGGACTAGCTGCATGGAATAATGATCCCCTGCCCTGGTGCTGGCCAGCCAATCAATGGAGACCACAACGCTGAGTGGACACACCTGGAAAACTGCTAACATTCTATTAAGATATTTCCCTGGGACTCCCCCAAAATCTCCACTCTTAAAACCCTTAGGATGGAGGACCCACCCAGCACACTCTCCCTCCCAGGAGAGAGCCTTTCCCTTTCCCTTCCCGCTCTCTCTCCATCCCTCCAGGCACATCCCCAAATCCCAAACTCCAAGGGCCCTTCCTTTACCTCTGGAACTTGTTTGCTAAGCCCATTTCTTCTAGGCATTACTTTGCTACCTCTGTGATCTACCTAAGAAATGTTCTTTTACAGTTTGGTCTTGCTCTGAATTCCTTCCTAGCCAGAACCCCAAGTACCGAGGTTGCTGAACCAGTACTGAGGTTGGTCTGACCCCACCTGTCAGACACCTGGTGCTGTTCAGCCTACAACAGTAAGAGTGAGGAAGGGTTAGGATGGGCAGTCAGGAGGCCTGAGATTCCAGGGGTTTTATCAAGTGGTGCTCCTGGAGAGCTGCCACCCCACCTCACCCATGGGTGAATTCTTTGGTCAGACCAATATCAGGTCAGACTCTAGGACTCCTGCTTATCACAGTCAGAGGCTGAGGGTGGGGTTCTGGCATCTGTAGCACTGGGAAGTGCAAGGTGGCTGAGGAGGTCTGTCCTCTTCTTTTATCTTCCTTGTCTAGCTCTCCCCCATCTCCTCTCTGTTCTATTTGCTGACCTGGTTTTTCCTCCGAAATTCCTTTAAAGGATACACTTTTGGTTAAACTCAAAATGATAAAACTTCAGGAATTTTGGGAGCCCTTGTTTCACTCAAGTTTCTCACAGATAGCTTTTTCACTGTGTGTCTCCCATCACTGTGCCTTTGGGTTCCTGGGTCGAATTTCAATGTGTATGTGTGTATGTGTGTTCCCCCATACCTCTATAAAAACACAAAATTCAGCTGTGGCCAAGTACCTCAGCTGGTTAGAATATTGTCACAATATACCAAGGTTGGGGGTTCAATCACTGGTCAGGACACACATAAAAATCCTATATAATAAAAGCCTAATATGCAAATTGTCCCCTCCACTGGAATTCTAAGGGGGTGGAGGGTGAGGAGAGGTGGCTGGGCAACCGGCAGTGGCAGTTGCTAGGGACCCAACCAGTGCATAAATTTCATGTACTGGGCCTCTAGTCAACTAATAAATGCATAAATAAGTGGTACAACAAATCCTTGTTTCTCTTTCACACACACACACAAACAAACCTAAGAACAAAATTCAACCTAGTAAATCTGAAGACATAATTAGCTTTATTAAGCCATTCATAAATCTTATGAATTGACCAGCATCCCACTTAGCAACTAGAAGGATGCTCTCAGGAATTGTACAAATTGGAAGGTTTTTATAGGCAGAAAGAGGGTGGGACAAGAAATTTAAGAGTGGATTATTTCAGGCAAGGTCACCTTCCCTCAGGCAGATTACCTCACTAGTGCTGATCAGGTAATTCCTGACTCGTTTGGGAGAAGCTGACATTGCAATGAGTTAAATTTTGATTTGGGGATGTGGCTTAGCAAGGGTGACTCCATCTTGGACTGCTGTTTCTTTTTTAACACCTCTAACAAGCTATTGTATACCAACTCAATTCTGACACTATCTACCTGGACAGCCCACCAGGCAGGAGCATCAGATTCCACAGGTTGAGGGTTCAGTCCTAGAAGATCCTCCCCACCCTTTTCAGATGCCAATGGGAAGTCCAGGTTGTTACCTGTGCTTCTGATTTATTGGCTATAAATCAGAGGTTTCCATGACCCCTTTCTAGGGTTCCATTACTTTGCTAGAGCAGCTCATAGAACTCAACACTTTATTTATAAGATTACCAGCTTATCAGAAAGGGATATAACTCAGGAATGGTCAGATGGAAGAGACGAAAGAGAGCAAAGTATGGGGAAAAGGCACAGAGGTGCCTGCCCTCTCCAGGTGCTCCACTCTCCCCCATCTCTATGTGTTTGGAGTTTTATAGAGGCTTCATTATATAGGCATGATTGACTAAAGAATTCATTGGCTATTGGTGCATGAACTCAACTTCTAGCCCTTCTCCCTTCCTTGGAGGTTGGGGCGTGGGGACTGAAATTTCCAACTCTTTAATCAGAAGGTTAGTTCTCATGGCAACCTTTAGATGGGGTCCAAAAGCACATCATTAACATAACTCAATTTCCAGTCCCTCTCACCTCCCTAGAGGAATGGGTCAGGAAGTTCCAATCTTCTAATTACATGGTTGGCTCATCTGACAACCTGTCCCCATCTTACGGGTGTTGTGTTGTTTTTTTTTTTTTAAACATAACAAGACACCATTATTGCTCTTATCACATGAAATTCTTAGAGTTTCAGAAGCTCTGTGCCAGAAATAGGGTTCAAGATCAAATATATATTTCTCATATGTCACATATTACACTGTAGATGTTTTTATTTTTAAAATATATTTTTATTGATTTCAGAGAGGAAGTGAGAGAGTGAGGTAGAAACGTCAATGATGAGAATTATTGATCTGCTGCCTCCTGCCCACACCCTACTGGGGATTGAGCCTACAACCCAGGCATGTACCCTTGACCAGAATTGAATACAGGACCCTACAATCTGCAGGCCGACACTCTATCCACTGAGCCAAACTGGCCAGGGCCATAGATGTTTTTAAATCTTAAGCCAAGAATCACCTTACACTAAAAGGTAAAATAAATCAAATAAATCAAACCTAAATGGAGAATCAAGTTGTGAAACTCAGAGTCTGGAGGCTTTGTGAGAAATAAAAGAAATATTTATTAAAGGGTAATAAAGTTTTCAAACTTGGAACACTGGTAGGCAAAAAACTGCAGAAGTGTTCCAAAGAAGAAAGAAAAGTTGAGTTTTTAGAGTAAAAGTTCATTTTTGTGAACTATCAGTCCAGCATTCTTAGCCTTAGGATTGGTCCAGGATGGTTATCACTCAGATGTCAGGTGGTCTATATAGTAGATGTCAGGTTGAATGGATATGTGAGTCCTTCAAGCAGGTAATCAGGTTACCTGGAAGTCCAAATGTATTTACAAGCATTGACACAGGACTGGAAAGTTCAAAAAGTTTAAGTCCCCAGGCTAGTTAGAACAAGAATAGAGTCCTCATGCCTCAGCCTTCATAGTGTGGATAATTTTAGCAGCTTGGTTCAAGTGATTCCATTTTTTATTTTATATCTTCACTCTTTCCTCAAAGCAAATCCTTTAAAGAGGCCTCATAAGCCCTGGCCAGTGTTGCTCAGTTGGTTGGAGTGTTGTCCTGTACTCCAAAAGGTAGCCAGTGTAATTCCCAGTCAAGGCACATGCCTGAGTTGCGGGCTCAATCCCTGTAGTGGGCATACATGAGGCAACCAATCAATGTTTTCCCCTCACATTAATATTTTCTCTCAAAACTCAATGATTGGATCTTGGGCCCATCAGTTTCAAGCAAAGATGGGCCAGTGACCCCTACAAAAAAAAAAATAATGAAAAACATCAATAAAAATAAAGAGGCCTCATGAAGCCTCAGCTGTCACAGGCCTATTGGCCTGCCAGCTCCACAAGGTACGAGGGCCATGGTGGCTGCTGCCACCATCACAGTTTCCAGAGCCTTCCTGGGCCTGTTTCCACTAACACACACTTTCCTTGGCATACAACATGCTTTTTGGTCTGCATACCTTTGTATTTGTCGTTCCCTCTACTTGGAATATTCTCCCTTGTCTGCTAAACTTTCAAGATCCACTTTATCACTCTTTTCTGTGCTCCCAGTGCCCTTCTAACAAATAATGCCTTGTTTGTGTCTGCATGGCAAGTCCTCTGCAGATGGTGGCTGAATGAGTAAAAGGCTGACGTAGGAGCCAGGCTGACTCCTGGGCCCACTCTATCCGTGGCACTCAATAGAGACAGAGGATGGCAGAAATGGGACACAAGCCTCAGGTGCTGGAACTGCAGTGAGCAGCAGGTGGGGCTAGAGAGCCCCTGACTGTAGGGCTATTCCTTGTACCCATTGTTAGGAATGAAGGAGGTAAATAGAAGAGGCAGAAAGAGAAGGGAGCTTAGGCTCCACTGGGATCCTCAAAGTTCCACCCTCCACCCCACCAGGACGCCTCAGGGTCCCCTGAACACCAGGCCATATCGACATTTTCATAATAAAGATTTCAGATTTTGGAAATGAGACCCGACCTGGTCTTAGCTCCTTGCACTGCCCAGTGGAGCCAGTCCCAAGGGTGTAGAGGACATGGAACAAATCCTTTTGAACAGCCACCATAGGCACTAGGAACAATGAGTCAGCAGAATGTGGTGAGATTGGAAGCACCCTGGACAGGGGGAGCCTGAGCTAGAAGAGGCTGACCTGAGAGTGACTAAGGTACACCCAGTGCCATGGGAGGTTCCCTTCTCAAAGGACCCAAGCTTCCTAGCCCCAACTTCTCTTCCTTAGTCCCGGGAGGTGAGGCACCCAGGGATTCTGTCCTGAGATAACTCCCTCAAAGGAATTCCATTAGTGGTTGAAGGAGGTGGTGATGGGGGGCATTTGCTGCCATCCTGTGCCCATCCCCACTCCTAGACTCCTTCCATAGTTTTTATCCTGGAAATTTTGCCAAGTCTGGTGAGAGTTCCAAATAAGGGAAGATGGATATGAGCCTAGAGGTGTGTGAGCTGCATGGAGGTGAAACGGGGCACTGTGACTGCTGCTGAAGGGCTCCGCCTCTATGCCCATTAGGTTCCCCTTCATGCCTTTCACTCTACATAGAGGAAGTATTTGGTGTATTATCGGAGGTGGCTCAAAAGTCACTAGATTGAAATAATATATATTCTGAGGGTAAGTTCTAGGTAAAAAGTCATTTTAGGGGAACGTAGTTCTTTAGCTACTTTGGGGGAGGGCTGGGAAAAAATCCTACGTCACCCCAGGTTGTATGAAGAGGGTAAGGAACTCACTCATCTTGCAGCTCGCCTTGTTTTTTTCCAAAGGGTTCCTAGAGACCCTGGGATGTGCCTGATGCAAGGCAACCAGGGGATGTGGTTTGCTGCCCACTGTTGATCAGCATTTCCCTCAAGGCCTTGGGAGCTGCCAGTGGAGATAGCCTTATACCTACCCACACCCACATAAAAATACCTTTTATTCCTTCTAATTAAAGATTATGAACACCTGTCTGGGTTGAAGACGTCGTCTCCGTCCATTCTTAGTGAGAGGAATTATAGTACACTTAGCACCCAGGTCAGATTGGTTGTCAGCACGGTTAAATCCTATCCCGTGATCTTTTCAATCTCTTCCTTCTACAGCCAACTAAAGCACTTGCTGCACGGAGGGGTTAAGTAAAGTAACTTAAGTCATACAGACAGGATTCCAGTTCAGGATGTCCTGATCAAAACTTCCTTCCCAGCATGCAATGAACACAACAACCTCCCAACCGTTTAGGGCACCAGGTAGCTCAATGGTAATTGGTTTGCCTGGAGGGGTTAGATTCTTTTCCCTTAAACAGTGCTGGGTTCCAGGATACTGTTTGATCTCTGTATGGACCAAATGGGTCAGTACATTATTTTGTGTGGTTCATCTTTCTACAAGGCTTACTCAGGGGTGGACAGATTCTTCACTTTCTGTCCACAATACCCGCTTCCCAAGATTTTTAAAATTTGTCTCTCTTTATTTTTAATCCTCACCTGAGGATATTTTTCAGAAAGAGAGTGGAAGAGGGAAAGACAGAAATATCGATGTGAGAAACACACACACTGGTTGCCTCCCGCACACACCCCGACCAGAACTGAACCAGACCCTTTGGTCTGCAGGTCAACACCATCCACTGAGCCATACCGGCTAGGGCCCTCCCAAGAATTTTAACACGATTATGAAGGACTCAGCTCTATAAGGGGTATATTAAGGTAGTGTTACAGTAGCCATAGCATTTCCAAGAGCACAACAAATAAAAAGTCCTAGCTGGATTTTGAGAGAACAATTCCTTGTTATAATAAACCATAAATACAAGATTCTACTGAAACTGGAACAGTTGACAGAATATGGTTGAACTTACAAACCTTCAAGGAAAATAAAAGGGTCAAACAAAGCCAATGTATGGAAAAGCTCAAGACTGGTTTGGGATAAACCTAAGAATTACATTCAACATGGGTATCTTCTGACCCCTCCCCAGCAGGTATGTGCCACAGTTCTCCCCATCCCTTCTGAAACATCTGCTTAACCAACGGCCTTTCCCTCTCTACTGCAGGTGTAAGCCAACCCAATAGCACCCCTTTGGACATGATGCAAAGCCAAGAGGCAAGTTTATAATCCTATCCCAAACCAGCTCACATATGTGACATCAATGCATGTGGTAGTTAACTTCCATCAAATCAGAGCTGCTACCACATATAACCTGTAATGTGACACTGTAGCTAGGCCAATGTTCCTAATTTACTATACTAAAATATCAACGTGGCAGAATGCATTTTTGAACTCCAGATTTTCTAACCACTTCTAAGTGGCTATTAAAGTGATATAGAACAGAACTGTGTCACAGACACCTAGTCATCAGGGAGGAACATTGAATGGATTCTTTCTGGGACTTTCAGAGGGTAGACAGATGAACAGAGGAAATGTTAGACAGTCAAAGCATATATGGCAGGTGAGGGGAGGCAGAGGTGGAAAGAAGGCCGACATGTTCATGTTCAAAGAGAAGTCTGGGAGAAGGGGAAAAAAACACACACAAATAAACAAACAAGCCCAAACAACAAAACGAAACCAAATCCAAGTCAGAGGAAAAAAGAGTTTCATACAATAGTTATCAAAAAAGTAAAAGGAACACACTAAATGCACACACTGGTGGCAAGTAAGTCCACAGTCTATTGTGATAGGTCCTTCCAGCATCAGTCAGGTAGGTTCTTCTCATCTGGCATCTCAAGGTTATTTACAGACGTGGTCACTTATTAACAAGTCTCTCAGAGGAGGGAAGGCAGGCTTCAATCATTGGTTTCAGGATCTGTCTGTGCCATGTAGGCATCCAACTCCGCATCCAGGTGTCCTTTTGTTTTCGACATGTATGCATCCAACTGGTTGTCCAGCTGTTCTTTGGTCAGTACAGGGCGAGCAAGGGCACCTCTCCCTCGTCCACGACCTCGGCCTCGGCCTCCAAAGCCCCCTCTTCCCCGACCTATCATACCCCGACCTGGCCCAAGGGGGGGGAAAAAAAAAAGACAGTTACAAGTAGGTTTAACGGGCGCTCTAGCAAATGCCCCTTAGAGCAGTGTGGCCTAGCTGAGGGCAAAGAGGAGAAATCTGGAAAAATAGGAAACACACTGGGTAGCAAGCAACACATGGAAAGCACACACAATGAATCCCTTATTATATGCTCATCTCTAAATGCTATTTAAAATTTTATTCTAAAAATGAAGGGGAAACTGATAATTTAAAAAAAACTTAATCTTTCCTAAAACAAATTACCTCAACTTTGGGTGGGACCTACTATAAATAAGTTCATAATTAAAATACATTACAGACAAACTCATTTATTAAGATAGGGAGAAAGTAATAAGGGCACAGGGCAACAGGGGTATGAAGCCAGACAGTTTTCAAATTAAGCTTTATTGGAGATCCTTCTGGAAAATTAGCTCATCTCTCCTCAAACTTATGAAACCTAAAGACCCAAAGAGCTGATCTATGTCAGGAGACTGAGGAGTTATTTTTACATAGGAACAATGTGGGGAGATGGGAAAAAACATCCCGAGTAGTCTCAGCCACTTTATCTGCTATTCTAGATACTTATAACAATTATGGTTATCTGAGAGGTGGTTTCAATTCACTTAACAAAACGTACCCAGCTAAGACTCTGACTCCCTCACCCCTGTGTCGTTGCTCAGAAACCAAGTCAAGATAATTCGGAAACATGCTGTTTCATCCTGAAACCCAAACTAGCTTGCACTTCACTCAATAAGCCAAGCAACATATAATAGGCGAGAAGAAAACGAGTCCTCAGTTATCAAATTTCCTTTCCTAACAGTTATTATCCCTTGGCAACTTTAAGGTCATAAATTATGGACCCACCACACACATTAAAAGGACCAAAGCCAATATATACAGGGTTAAGCTAAGAGAGTAAAAATTTTCTTTTTTTTTTTGACAAATGTTGGGAGTTTTCCACTAAACTTTAAGCGAGAAAATTCCCATGAGATCTGGCATTTTAACAGCAACACCATTAAAACCTTCCAATCTGGGTGAAGAGGTCACAAGACAAGTATCACTAAGTTTCAAAGGTAAGATTGTTATCAAACATGAGTCAGTCAGTTAACTGACACAATACCATCCTTGCTTTCTATCTCCTGGGAGCAAGCTGGAACCTTTACCCCACCCCTTTCCTCCACAGGCAGGCATATCCTACACTCCCATGAGAGGCTTGCCACCAGGGGAGCGTGTGGTCCTGGGCTAATCCCCTAAACCTGTCTCCAAGGCCCCTTTTGTTGCTTCTTCTATCATAGGCCCTTCCTTGTTTCACGGTCCCCAGCTTTAATAGACGTACTCAAAGTCATCTCTGGTTTCCCATAAACACAAACTTTACCTTGAATTTACTTGGTTTTAGAGTCAATACCCAGAGTTCCAGATCTCATCCTTATTTTAACTCTGCTTCATTTTTGTACACCTTCCTCTTTAGATTTTTAGACTCAAAAGAGGGGTGCGTAGTGTGTGGAGGTGGGCCAGGGACAGAGAAAGGTAAAACCCCAAACTGACCACTTTGTCATCTTAACAATACCATTTAAATTCACAAGACTCTGGAAGACTACACATATAATCTGGCTCTATAACATGTACCTGACTAGTTCTTAGAAAACCCATGACAGACTTTTGCACTACCATCATGTGAATTTAGAAAAATAAGCCAGTTTCAAAAAACAAAACAAGACAAACAAGCCTGCCTATGACTTGAAGCTGTGCAGAAAGGCGGCTCTGAGTTTTAAAGGGAGAGAAATAAGAGGGAGCTATTCTCTGAAGTTGGTAGCTGACTAACCTCTACCACCGATTCCGCCACGACCCATAGCTCCACGCCCTAGGCCCCCTCTCCCAGGACCTCCACGACCTCGAACACCACCTCTTCTTAAGCCCATTCGGGGAGCTACGGCTCGTCCACCTCGGAGCAGGTTTTGACCTTAGAGAGGAGGCATACAATGTATATGCAGGTAAATCCAAGAGAGACAAAGTAGACTCTAACCAAAGGAAGGCGGTAAGGGTTAAGTAAGTTAATCCAGGTAATTTTTAGGTTGGGTGGGGAAAGCTGCATATGGAGTGTGAACAGATTAAGATGCTCTTTATTCAATCAATTAAACAAGTCTGACCAAAAACCCATTTTTTTGGAAGAAGCTGGGAGGAGTTAAGGTAATTGGGAAGTATATACATTTAGTAAGTATCTACTGAATAATTATTTACCTAACATTACAATAAATTTACAAATAAATGATATGGTTCCTGTTCTCAATACACTCTTGTAGGGATAAGAACTATACAGGGAACAGTGCCCAAAATGTGTATATAGCTAAGTGCTATGGGTCAACTTGTCTTCTTTTTTAGATATAACAGTATTTCACTAGCACCAGGAAAAGAGATGACTGGTTAAGAGATAGGCCAACAGACCCATACATTTCTTAAAACTTGACTTATTTCTAGAACTTGAATGTGCTTTGATTCAAGCAGCAGCAGGGTGTTTTAAAATGGAATGGAGATGACATGAATTACCTGTTGTTACGCAGGTCATAGCCTCTCACCATTGCACATTATCAGAAAAGGTATGGTATTGATAAAAGGACATGCAGCACTCTTAAAAATATGTGATATCAAGTTATTAATTATATTAATACAAATTCAGGCTTAAAGATGTTAAATAAATGTGTCCATAAGCAGCCCAAGAGAAAAGGAAAGGGGGTGGGGCTTGACAATTATCAGTTACACAGCACTGACCTCGGAGCGACATCCCGCCCCTAAGTAGGGTTCTTGTGGCACGTCCCCCACGCAGTCCTCCTCTAGGCAAGCCTCTCTGGATTATGGGTAGGCCTCGTCCTCCGATCGCTCCCCTGGCCAGGGCCCCTATGGGTCGGCCTAACCGTGCCTGGATATTACTCTTACCCAGGCGCTGCTTTAAGCTCTTCTGGAAGAAAAGGTGTTGAGGGATTGAGATCAAAAAAGCAATCCAGTGGGATTTTGTAACTCAAAGTGCAGAGAGAAAGAAGCAAGTGAGATGATTATGTGGAGGCAGATAAATCTGTTGTGGGTGTCATAAGGATGTTAAACTAGAAGCAAGCCTCAGAATATGACATAAAGGCAAAATTCTGATCCAGAGCTTCTAAGAAGCTTGAGAATGGTCCTATGAAATTGGCATTACAACAATTACCTTACTAGTTTGCCTATAAAAGTCTTACACCACTACTTGAAACTTAAGTTTTAGTAAGAACACTCTATATTCCAAATCCTGATTCTGTTGTTTTTAAATCACAGATTGATAATGATATGATTTGATTCTTGATTAATACTTGCCCAAGGACTACCACTGTCTTCAAAGGTTTACTCAAACACCACAGGAAGGTCATCACACTCTGGGCAAAATTTAAATTAAAAATTCATCTGAATTCTTGTGACTTAAGAACAACATTTGATTTCTCAGAGGCCAACGTGTTCCATTTTTCCTGAGTACATATCCCCAGATGGTCCACTTTTTACCTTAAAATGTAAATAAACACAAAATAAGTCAAACCTCCTTTTCTTAATTTCTTAAATAGCCTTAATTCCATGTCTACCCTTGCAAATAGCTCCATTAAACCAGTATGACCTTTAATTCAAAATAAACATATAACTCAAATGTATCTCCAGAGAGAGGCCAAATTTGCATCAGAATAAAGACAAGTGAGCTTATAATCACAAAACTTAGGCCCATACTCCAGGACAAAGACATATCAGGGACAAAGATTTTCAATAATCTGTCCCTACAAGAAAAATTATGAAGACCACATACCAAAGAATTAAATTCCTTCAAAGAAAAAGGTAACTGTGTAGCTTTGCACACAACCAAGACCTTAACAAACTTGTTTTCCTATAAAGCCATCAATCAATATAAATGAAAATAAATTCTACGTATCCTTAGGCTTCACCCATAAACAACTACCAATGACTTTGTTTTGCAACCATATATTCTGAGTTATTATTACTATCTTTCTAGCATAAGATCATCAACTGCTTCTGATCAGAGGGCCAGGCTTTGAACATTATGCACCTAGCGTGAGCAGATGTAACCAATCATAAGACCCCATGACATCACTCTCCTGACTGCATACTCTTGTAAGGCCAGGACTTCCTTCTACATGTCATTTTGTTCAGGCATCCTGAGAATACTCTCCCAAGACCTGTGTTTTAAGGGGAGAATGTGCAGCATTTAGTTCTTCTCCCTTCCCAAGCCTTACCTGCCACCAACATTGGTCTCTAACATTGACAGGAAGCTTAAGGATGTACACTATATCACCCAGTTTCTACTCTAGAACTATGCTGTACGCTAAGGTAGCCACTAGCCACACGTGGCTATTCAAGTAAATAAAATTGAAAACACAAAGAAACAGCCCTAGCTGGTTTGGCTCAGTGGATAGAGCGTTGGCCTGCAGACTCAAGGGTCCCAGGTTTGATTCCGGTCAAGGGCATGTGTCTTGGTTTCTTTCAGGCACATCCCTAGTGGGGTGTGTGCAGGAGGCGGCTGATCGATGTTTCTCTCTCATCAATGTTTCTGACTCTCTATCCCTCTCCCTTCCTCTGTAAAAAAATCAATAAAACATATTAAAAAAAGGAAAAAAGAAAGAGAACACAAAGAAACACCTGCCCACCCCTGCCCCCAGCCAAGCTCCTCAATCGCACTAAGCACATGTGAAGTGTTCAGAAGTCCCATGTGGCTAGTGACTGCCATACTAAAGAGCACACAGGACATTGCTTACTACGGTAACAGTTCTATTGGACAGTGCCACTCTAGAGGCTATTTCTGCATAGCCTATATTTAAAGCTTCTTGTGGAAAGACCCTTTAGAATAAGCTGTCAGAGACTTGTCTTCAGCAATTTTTATATTTATTTCTAGAAAATGGTGGTGCCTTTTACTGCTTTCCTGAGTCAGGGACGAGCGCAGTCACTCCAAGGCTTAAGGCAGCTGAAGCAGAAGGCCTTGTTTATTTTTGGTCAGTGAGCCCAATGGTTCTGGGGGGGGGGTGGGTGTTATATTTAACTGCTGAATTTATGCACAGCCATGCAGTGCTACCAGTTAGTCCTTACAGTTGCATGGCACCGCCCTTCAGACGCCCAGCCACAGCTTGGACATATCCTTCCACAGCCACTGTCCGGACTTGCATATAAAGTCTATGAATAATAAAGAGCAGGTTTTTATTTCAGGTCTGAATAGGATTATCTCTTACTGGAAATCTGAAAGCAAACCCATTACCTTTTAAATTTCTCAGTGCTCTCGCTGGACTTTACTGACAAAAATGTAGATGCTTCCGGGATGAGGGTCACCCTAGTCTGTATTTTAGCACTGAAACCACTGACTGAGGCCATTCAGACCCCTGGACTAGGGAAGAAAGAATAAAAGTACTTCCCTGATTTGTAAATCATGTAACAGGGAATAAAGGACTTTTTGAAGATCATCTAAAACCAAAATTTCTTTGTGGAAAAAGCCAGTGAATTTACTTTAAGGGCAAAGGATCAGAAAACAAGAGATTAGCACTCATTGATAATAGAGAAACAGGCCACATTGATGGCGAACACCCTAAAAAAGACAAAGACAACAAAGAGTTACTTATTGGTACCTGCCAAAATGGGAATTCTCTCAACTTCTCTTCCGTGCAGAGAAGTTTCAGCTTTTGCCCTGAGCCACCTTGTATCACTCCTGACAGTCTTAGTGGACTGCCTGACAGAAATCACCAGCTGCTTCTGGAATGTTAAGACTCATTCTCTCACCTGCTTAAGTTTTAATGCTGCCTGGACAGAGGGTCTATTTTCCATCTGCTGGGCCAGTCTTCTGTTTCTGGCACTGGCTAGCTGCTGCTGTTGCTGCATCGAAGCCCGAATATTCACTGGCATCGGCTGTTTGTTCTTCAGCATATTAGTAAAGCTTCAAGGTCGAACAAAATGGATGTTTAAATAAAAGCTTTATTATAAAACATTTACTGGCATTTTCATGGCTTGCTAGACCAGGAACTCCAGATCCCACGAACTTTTAAGTAAAGCGGTACACTTAGATCAAAGCTGATGTGGGTTAAAGACTCCTCTGCTTCCATAAACTTGCAAGAATCAGAAACTTAGAAATGCAGCTAAGTGCAGCACATTCAATCAAAAGTGATAACAAGGGCTCAAGTAACGGCTTTTAGAGAGGTGAAAGGTATGAAAAACACGCAGTAAGCAGATATGATGACAACACGAGACAAAAGATGTAGCTTCAAAGACAAACAAAGAAAGTCAAAACCCTGGGAGAACTGTGGGTGCATTTTAAGGGCAGATATAAGGAAGGACTAGAGCACCTTCAAAGCCCATGGAAATAATGCGCCCATGTAAGTTACAGGAGTGCATCACATTTTCTTATGTATTTGTCCATTTAGTTATATGAATATAAGTAATTAATGTATCCAAGAGAAAAGAAGCACATATGCTTCAGAAAAGGCAAAAATCAACTCACTAAAATCACTGGTCAAAGGCTCTCATCTCAATGAACAGAGCCCTCATAGACAGAAAACGTCTTTTAATATTTTCAATTTTCTTAGTCCGAAATGATTAAATTTTTTTTTTTACTTCAACTACGTCTGAAAAAGTTAGATTAGTTCAACCGTTTTATTTAAAAGTCTGTGAAGACACTCTATTATTTCTGTAAAATAAGCTTAATGGAAGGGAAGAGAAGAACACTTAACTGTAAAAGAATCCAAAACAAAAACAAACTAAAAGCAGAATGGAAAGAAAGTGAAATGGAGCAAAAGCAAGTGCCTCTTACAAGGCCCAAGAATGGCATTCAAGGGCCTTCGGACATATTCAAAGCTTGCTTCCCGCCTCTTACAGGCCAGACACAACACTGCTGGCCTCGGACTGGGCAGCAAGCCTGCTGCAGCCAGGGTAGCGTGCTACCAAGCTGCACCATCCCTGGGTCAATGTTAAAAAAATGTGAAGAAGAGGGAGGGTGTGAGGAGTCTTTTTAAAACACATCCCACCAAATAAATATTTCAGACAGCTTAACATAAAAATCTACCGGTAAGGGGTTTTGAAACAACTGCCCACTCTGCTCTGTGTACCACATAAATGAGCTGCAACTAGGAACAGAGGTCTGCGGCCTGCTGCTGGCATTTAGTTTAAAACCGGCTTTTGTGCAGTGGACCCCAGGGCCAACTTAAGGGATGTTTTCTTATGAACGCGCTGAAGGTGCTGTTCGCTGCCTCACCGCTCATTTAGAGACATCTTGGTGGTGCTTTTTAGCACAACTTTCGGTGCTGACTGTGCAGCCATCTTCAAATCCCGAGGATCTACAAAGGACAACAGGCAGAAGGAGCAAGTCAGCAACCACACGGACCTCATTCCCACGGGGCCCAAGGCCCGCAGCGGCGGTGCGCGCGCGAGTGAATGAAAAGGCCCGCGTCCGGGGCCACTGAAGACCTCGCCGAAACTCCTTTCAAGCGCCTACGCTTCGAAGACAGCCATGTCACCCTCACACACGGCGCGGCCAGAGCCTCCAGGACGGCAGACCCAGGCCCGGCTAAGGGAAGCGTGTAAGGGCCTCAGCCCTCGCCCACCGTGGCTGCAAGGAGCTTTACAAAAACACGCTAGAGCCTGGACCCGCGCCGATTAAAGCCCGGAATCGGGGGGTGAGGTCTGGGGATCAGCAGCCGGAGAGGGGAAGAAAGGCTCCGCGGCGCCTCCCACGTGCAGCCCCGACGAGAGCCGCGGAAGCCGAGAGGGCACAGGCGTACCGAGTTTCCACACCGGCGTGCGCCTCCAACGCGAAACGGGCCCGAGCGAGGGGCTGGGGATCTGGGAGAGGGGGCAGGCCAGGCTTCAGGTCCGCCATTCACCGGTGACATTTGACCTTAAGCCTTACGGCTGTGACTTTCCAACGCCTCCGCCCCCCCAAGCCCCGCAGCCCTCAGGTCACCTCCCCGCCTTCTCAAAGTCCTGGCAAGACCGCCAACTTCGCTCAGCCCGCCAAACAGTCCTCGTTTTTAGCCGTGTCCAGCCCCAGCCTCTCGCCGCAGTCCCGCCGCCAGTTTCCAACTCGGCCCCGCCCCGCGGCCCCGCCCCTGCCCGGGCTCCCACGCGCCAGCACCCGCTCCGCTTCCACATCCCAACCCCGTCCGGTTCGCCGGCCCTTCCGCTCCCCAGGCCTGTCCTTCTCACCACCGAGACTCACCGAAGGAAAAGGACGCCAGTGCTCCTCCCGGGGCTGCCACGACGGCTGCGGAAGGCGGGCCGGGGGCCGGCCGAACCTGAGTTGCTGGGGAAGGGGCTCGGGCTCACTGGTTTGGCTGGCTGGGTGCGTCAGCGGCAGGCTGCTAGGTTAGCCCGCTGTTGGCTGTCTGTCTGCTGGGCTCAACCGGTCCACCTGCTCACACGGCCTGCCCTTTGCTGCCTTTCGTCGGTGCCACCACAACCGCTGTCACCAACTCCCGCTCGGTGCCCAAACAAAATGGCCGCCACGCCCAGTGCGGAGTGGGACCGGCTAAAATGGCGTCGACGCAATTACGTCATACGTCAGCTCTGCGCACAGCTAGGGGGCGGGGAGGTTTGTGCTACGCCTGCGCGGGGGTGGGGGCGGAGCCGTAGAGAGAAGGCGGGGCTTTAGCAAAGCCCCCTTCTGAGAGCTCCTAGCGCTTCGCCCACGGAGGGGCGTGGCCAAGGCCTTGCATTTGGAGGTTCTTCCCGGCAGGATTGTCAGTACGCGATCTGGGCGCCTCGGAGCGGATTTGGTCCCCATGGAAATCATGTTCGTATTTCCTCGCGCGTCTGCTCGATTCCCCAAACGAAGGCAGAGCGTTTAAGATTTTTAAAAATATATATTTTATTAATTTTTTACAGAGAGGAAGGGAGAGGGATAGAATTAGAAACACGGATCAGCTGCCTCCTGCACACCCCCTACTGGAGATGTGCCCGCAAGGAAGGTACGTGCCCTTGACCGGAATCGAACCAGGGACCCTTGCAGTCCGCGGCTCTATCCACTGGGCCACACCGGTCAGGGCTCGTTTAAGATTCTTTACGTGGGCCCGGCTGGTGTGGCTCAGTGGTTGAGCGCCGGCCCCTGAGCCAGGAGGTCACCGGGTTGGATTCCGGGTCTGGACACATGCCCCGGTTGATGATGTTTCTAGCTCTATCCCCTCTCTCTTCATCTCTGAAATCAATAAAAATATTTTTAAAAAATAAATAAACTTCTTAATTTGCACTGGTTCTCCCCTCCTTATCGTTTGCTCCCTCCAGAGAGTTGTGGAGTGCCATGAACCCAGGCACCTCTACTGGATCCTGCTCCAGGCATCACCACCACCCCCCTCCACATTTTCCTCTTCACTTTCTCCCCTCCCCAACTTGGCCTGAATATTAACTTGTTAAATCCTTATTTGGGTGGGATCTTTGAGTCCCTGTTCTCCCTTCCAGGTCTTCCCTCCTCATTTGCCATCTATGTGGATTTAGATACAGACATATACGGGGTTTTCTAATGCCTGGATACACAAAATGCTCAAATGTTTGATGAATGAATGAATGAATGAATGAGCACATCTTCAACCCTCCACCCTCTTCAACCCCCATTCTCGCCCATCAGGATCCTTTTGTTTTCCTTCCTAGCATTCCTGTGAATGTGGTTCATGGTCTGGCGTTCTTCCTGGACTTTATCTGTGTGAGGGCTAGGATCGTGTTTTATTCACTGCTGTATCCCCAGTTCCTACATGATGTCTAGCACATGGAGATCCTCTAAATAGTCTAAGGTTGACGGGAAATGCTCCTTCTGACTTTATAGCGGAGAAGCTAACCTCTCATTCACTTCCAGCTGGAACCTTGAACCCCTCCCTTCTTGGGCCTTGAGAATCCCTCAAGTAGGAAGAGGCAATGGTTCTGTGACCTCTCTCTGCATAAGATTCCACCCCAGACAAGGCAAGGTGGTAGTGAGCCACCTTTACTTCCCCACCGCATCCAGAGCCCAAAGGAGACAGACAGCAGCTGTTGAGAGAGAAGCCTTTAATGAAAGACGAGTTGCAGGTCTGGCCCACTACTCTTGCGCCCTTGTTGGAGGGTGGGCAAAGGTGGGACTATGGGGAGGGGCCCTGGGGAGGAAGGAAAGCAGGGTGTAGGGGCAGGTGTGGCAGTGCAGAGGGGAAGGGCGCGGCCCGCTGGGGCTGTCTGCTCAACTGTTCTCCCAGAAGAAGTTGTTACAGGCCACCGTGAGGGCAGCCACCAGCACCACATACTCCTGGAAGTCCACCTCCCCATCTCCATTCTCATCGAGCTCCTTCATCACCTTGTCCACAGCATCCGCATCCTTCTGGGCCTGCGAATCGAGGGGATGGAGAGAGAATTGTATGGAGATGTCTGTAGCGCCGAGTCAGAGGCAAGGGGGTGGTTGATTGGGGAGAAGGAGACATAGATGGGCAAGAGGGGAAGCTACATCTAATTATGGGACTCTTCTGCCCTCCTCAAAACCGACACCTGCACTCTCCTGTTGCCTACAGAATACGCTCCTCAATAAGGCAGAGTAATGATAACATCAGGTATACGTCAAGTGCCTGCAATGGGACAAGCACTACACCCAGAGTTTAGGAGCCTTGTCTAACCTAATTCTAACACAAATAGTACGACGTAGGTTTCGTTATTGCTTGGGGCCATAGATGTCCAGTGGAAGACTATCAGGGTGAAGGCAGACATCTTAGGAGGAGGTGTCTGCATGAACAAAAGCATGGCAGAAAGAATATAGAGAGGAAGCAAACTGACAGCTGGTGGTTAAACGATGAGTCCAAAGTCACACGCTAGAGAGTGGCAGTGTCAGAATTGGAACACAGGTCTCATAAAATCTCAAAGCTGTTTTGCTTTTTACTTCTCCTTTTAGCCTACTAAAAAAAATTGATTTAGAGAGAAAGAGAAGGGAGAGAGAGAGAGAGAGAGAGAGAGAGAGAGAGAGAGAGAGAGAAACATCGATTTGTTGTTCCACTTACTTATGCATTTAGTGGTTGCTTCCCCTACGTACCCTGACCAAAGCTCAAACCTGCAACCTTGGCATGTGGGGATGATGCTCTCACCACCTGCGCTCCCAGGGCAGAGCTAGCCTACTTCTCTGCATCCTTCACTCCAGGCAGAACCACTGCACAGGCTACGTATTCTTTCTGCCAAGCTTTTGTCCATGCAGACACTGCCTCCTGAGACGTCTGTCTTCGCCCTGAGAGTCTCCCACTGGACATCTATGGCCCCAGTGCCACTTCTCTGGAGAAGACATCCCACTCCAACCAGGTTAAGATCCTCCCATAATATTTTCGGCCACTTCTCTTAAGGCTCTGTGTGCTCCCTGGTGCTCAAGGTTTACTTCCAAGTGTCAGTCTATCCCTGACACAGGGCCTGGCACAGGTGATGAATAAATCAGGGCATTTTGACTTGAACCAGGAAAGGAAGGAGATGGATGAGCTGGACTGGGCTGGGGTGGGGAGATGGCAGGGAGATGCCCACTCCGTCCCCCACTACCCTTCCCCCATTCCACCCAGTGCTTACGTCCAGGAAGCCAGAGAGTTCGGTCTGCAGCAGCTCTTTCAGCTCCTTCTTGTTCAGCTTGTACTTGTCCCCCTCCTTGCCCGAGTGGGCATGGAACACATTGATGAGAGTCTCCATCGCTGTCTCCAGCTCAGAACCCATTGCGCAGCTCACCTACCCAGCCCCCACCATGGAAGTGAGCTGGGAGCCGTGCTCAGGCCCTCACCCCGACCCTGGTTCCACAGCCCCAATAGCCTTGAGACCGGAGCCCCATCACAGTGTGCCTTTCCCTGGGATTTTATGATGTAGGGGAACCCACACAGATCTAAGTCCAGACTGTTCTCTGTGTCCCTCAATTCAGACGCCAGCCAGGGGGAGTCAGGGTTTGGGGCATGGAGGTAAGGACCGGGGGAGCGGCTCTAGAGGCCTGCAGTGGACTTCGCAATGTCTCCAGCTGCCTGGGCAGACACGGAGGAGGGTGTGGCAGGCAGGCAGGCAGGGGTGGTCACAGGACCCAGCCAGGCTTCCTCTGGCTCTATTTTTACCCTGGACATTGCCTGCCTAGCACAGCCAAGCTCTGCTGTTGGGGGTGGTAGGCTGGGCTCCTCTCTACAGATTTGACTCTGCTGCCCACCCCTGGCAAAGAGTCCGACTGATGCCCCTGGACACCTGATGGGGAAGGTGCCAGCCCGACTGGATGGCCCAAGGTTCATGGGGAGAGGGTCTCATTGCCTCTGACCTTCCTGTCAGCAGACTGGGGGCCTCTTTTGGTCTTTCAACTCTGTTCTGGCCTGAGCATGGCACTTTGGCTCCCTGGGGTGAGCCTCCATCACCTCTAGTTTGGTTCCTCTTACTCCTGGTAGAATCAGCCCTTCCATTGGGTGGTGGGAAGGGAGAGAGGAATGTCTGAGCCTTTGCTCTGGAGCCAGAGCTTCCAGGGAAGAGGACAGGAGATGTGTGTGTGTGTGTGTGTGTGTGTGTGTGTGTGTGTGTGTGTGGTTTGTCCCTGCTGCCGGCCACTCCCACCCAAGGCCCAGCCTGGTAGATGTGGGGACAGAGGCAGCAGGCAGAAGGGGACTGGCATATATTGGGGGAGATAAAACGCTGAGTGAGTAAGGTTCTTGAGTTTAAGGGGCTGGGAGAGAGGAGGAGAAAAATGAAGGGGTCCGTGAGGAGAGGAGATTACCAACCAGGGGTCTCTTTCCCTGGGTCTTGGGACAGTCAGCCCCTTCACAGCCTCAGGGGGCAGCTCAGGTGTCTCAGATCAGGTGTCCCCATCCTGCCCCAGGCCTGAGGGGCTGGACAATAGGCCCCGATCAAATGACATCCCGGCTCTTCAATGGGGCCCTTGTGAGTGTCACCTGAACTCTGGACATGAGAAGCAGTTGTCACAGAGACCTGGGGGAGATGGAACCCTAGCCTGGCTGATGGGGGGATAAGGGGCGTGTGAGGGAGGAGTGCTGGAGGCTCAGTTACAGGCCCAGCCAGGAGGGGCACCTGGAGCTCGCAGTGAGCAGCCAGGCGTTTTATGTAGGGGCCGTTCAGAGAGGACCTGGACAGGGAGGGGGCACCTGGGGAAACAAAGAGAAAAGAATTGGGGGAAAGAGGAGTCTGGAGGTCTGGGCCCAGAAAGCGGAGGAGACGGGGGCGGGGGGGGGGGGGGGGGGAGGTGATACGCAGGGAGAATTGGGAGTGGGTGTACTTCCCTCACGCCCCCTCTTCCTGATATCTCATGGTCTATGCCCTGCCACCCCCAGACTTCCCTGGGTCACGGGTGGGCGGGGTGGCAGAGCAGCTGTCCCATCTGCTCTCCTTCTAACCTCACTGGAAGTGAGCCCAGGGTTGAGTCTCCTCCCCAGCAGCTGGGAGATGGAGGGAGCTTTGGGAGGGCACTTGAATGCTCCCTGGTGGGAGGGCCTGCTCTGCTGGAAACTCAATGGCCGGGCTCCCCACTGGCTGCTTCACTCGCTCACGTAGTTCCCAGATCTCTCTCTGGCCTTCATTTGCCTCCTCTCACGACCCTGCAAACCCTGACTCCCCCAATTCCCAAACTGCTGTCATCCCAACTCCTCCCAGACGCTCTGTGCACCACAATGCCATGGTCCCCCATCTCGTGGAGCCACCCTGAGGCCCCTTCCCCCAAGCTGGCCAGGGTTAGATGGGGCAGGATACTCACTGTCAGCCTGGGCCTGAGGTGGGAGCAGGTTC